>CAJHQP010003353.1:0-68983 GCA_905132765.1 Moricandia arvensis
TTATATTCTTTTAATTTGAAAATATTACGTATTATAAATTTTCAATTTATTTTCTGAATTATATACATTAAAATTTTACTTTATGATATTTATTTATGTGTTTTCAGTTTTTGAATTTTTTTCATTAAATATATTTTCCGGATAACAACACATATCTATATAGGAATTATCTTTTTATTTTAAATATATATTCAGATTATGGATAATTCTTATCATTATTATTAATTTAAACCATTTATCTAATCAAATAAGTATTAATTCTTTTTTATTTTTGACTGATTTATATATTTTATTCATTAAAGTATAAACGATATTAACCACTCTATCTTTTAACGTGAGAGCTTCATTGCAAAAAATCACTTCGCAATAATAGCATAGATATGAAACCATGAAAAACATCATATTATAGCTGCAGGCGTTTCAAAAACACATATTACAGGAAATTGTTATTATTAGTCTTAATTACAAGCCTGTTTTATATAATATATAAAAAATCTTAATCCATCTTATTTATACTTAGTTAATATATATTTATACCATATTTTAACAATTTTATACTACATTACACAATCTCATTATAAAAAGATGATAGATTATATAAGTTATCAACAGCATAAAGTTTCAGATTATTCCTATTATCTTTAACAACTATTCGAATGAAAATATTTAATAACTATGTATTAACTGGCCAATTTATTTGTATATTTAATATCTCTATAATATTATTTGAGAAGTCAGTTTTCCTATTTGTCGCTCTCATGTTCACTTTCACGATGGTTGATTACACTAATACCTTAATGAATTAAAAATAGTTAAAATAATATTATTCATTCTTTTAATTAGTTTTCTTTTCAAAAATTTCCAAAAATATATCTAATAAAAAGGAAATTTTTATGAAGTCATAAAAACAAATTGAAAACCAAAATATGGTGCGACCCTGATCAGCTTCATTCTCAAGAACATGCAGTCTCGAATGTTCATTAGGACATTCGAGGATGATGGTAATGCTAACTCACTAAGCTCGGTTAGCCTTTGTAGTTTATCAAGTTTAATATATATATTATATTTATATATGAAGTGATTGGCGGGTGACGTGGAAGTGATGTTTAAGATAAGATTCATCTTGATGGAATGATAGAACTTATCTGTATATAGTAGTTGTGGGAACCGAAATCCACCTACTGTCAATAAATCGTAAATAAGGAAACTTCGGGAAAACCCTAAGTTTCCAGAGGAACCGGCTATCTACAGAACCGCACAACGATGATTAAGAAAACGATGAACTTAAAATTAAAAAGAGAATGAACGAGATTGAGAGCAAGAAGGTTCTTATTCCGAATCTGCGTAAGAACTGTTACAATGAGAGTAGCCTAAACTCTAGAAATCTAAGAATGAAAACCCTAGTTAAGACGCAGCTCGCTAACAGAAAACGGAAATATTCCTAAATGCTAAGTTTGGTGGTGAAAGCTCTGAAAATCGTGTCCCTGCTTGTTCCCTATGCCTCTTGCTTATATACTCCCTCTTAGGCGGTTTTAGTCTTTCCATTTCGCCCAAATTCGAGTTTATCGGGAATCTTCCATTTTTCTTGATCCTTCCTTTTCTCCCGCGGAAATCTTCTATTTATCTTCAAACTTGCCTTTTGTCTTCAAACTTGACATTTATCTTCCTTCTGCGAGTAAACCATCAAAACATTATCGTATCTTTGGGTTAGATTTCGTTAAGATCGCGGGATGGATTTTTATCATGTTTTAGGACCTTTCGGGCCGTTTTACGATAAATCCGTTTTACGACTTTATACGAGATCGCTTCCTGATCCGATGCCGTTTTTAGTAAATTCACCGAGTTAATCGTAAAGTTTAGCTATGTTCGTTTCTTGGTTAATCATTGCTGTTCTTTTAAGATTTTCTCGACGTTTTTATTAAAAACGCGTTTTTTATGATTTTAGCAAAAAAATCTCAAATAAATCATATAGTTTAGGCAATGTTCGGTGTCTCGTTTAACCGTTGCCGTTTTATACGATTTCCTCGAGTTCTTTTTGAGAAAACAAAGTTTTACGGTTTTTATCGTAAAACTCGAATGATAGGTCGGATCGAGATGAAACGGGAGACATTTTGGCCGTGGTTCGGAACACGACCGTGTCGAAGGACGTAAGCCTTGAATCGGGGATGCGGGAGATCGAGGCTCGGAATGGTCGGTTCGACGTACGATGAACCGAGCCGGACCGGTCCAGCTCTCCGGTCGGTGAAATGTCTGGGATGCTCCTAGTTTGCCCAACGGCGAACTAAGCCGGTCGGGGCTAGTTCGCCCAACGGCGAACTAAGCCGGTCATGGCTTAGTTTGCCGTTGGGCGAACTAGTTGGGATGAGACTAGCTCGCGTTTTACGGCGGTTTCGGTTTATTGCGGTTTTGTAAAACGATTCTTCGAGTTTTTTTTAAACGATTCTCGAGTTTTATAAAACGATTCTTCGAGTTTTATAAAACGATCCTTCGAGTTTTATAAAACGATTCTTAAGTTTTATAAAACGATTCTTCGAGTTTTATAAAACGGTTCTCGAGTTTTATAAAACAGTTCTCGAGTTTATAAAAACGATCCTTCGAGTTTTATAAAACGATTCTCGAGTTTTATAAAATGATCCTTTGAGTTTTATAAAATGATCCTTCGAGTTTTATAAAACGATTCTCGAGTTTTATAAAACGATTCTTCGAGTTTTATAAAATGATTCTCGAGTTTTATAAAACGGTTCTCAAGTTTTATAAAACGATTCTTCGAGTTTTATAAAACGATTCTTCGAGTTTTATAAAACGATTCTCGAGTTTTATAAAACGGTTCTCGAGTTTTATAAAACGATTCTTCGTGTTTTATAAAACGATCCTTCGAGTTTTATAAAACGATTCTCGAGTTTTATAAAACTATCCTCGAGTTTTATAAAACGATTCCTCGAGTTTTATAAAACGGTTCTTTGAATTTTATAAAACGATTTCTTTTTATATTTCTGTGGGGAGTTTTGGCCGTTGATTCCGTCGTACAGATTTGACCCCAACAGTAGTTATGAAATATATTTCCATTGCATACAAATGGATTTCATTGCTCGGGATATTATTAATATGTGTTGGGGTATGGGATTAGACTCACTGAGTAAACTAGTTACTCATGACTCATTGATGCATGTTACCAGTAGGCGCGTGGGATACCTTACTCTAAGACGGGAAGAGACATCGGTAGTTTTGTCATCCTTGCATTGATCTTTCGATAACTTTTATGTATAAAGATTGTTTTCGATATCTTCAAGGTCGACCAATAACATTTATGTAAGATGCGTTTGAAAAAAAATATAATGTATAAAGATTGTTTTTTTAAGTACGAGTGCCACATGATATTAGTTCTTGTCCGAACGAACCAACTATTGGTTATTACTCAGTCAGGTTGCAAAGCCTCGGGACGTACCTAATAGGATATGTGTACTTGGGCGATTGGCTTAAGGTACCTGGATTTGTTCCAAGAACTTTGAGTTAATTGTTTATGTGCACATTGTGGCTTATTTGGTTTGGTTTAAGTTACTAGTGATTGGCTGTGCATGTTCTTGTTTGATTGTTGCATGGCCGGTCCAGTCAACTTGTACTTAGACTAGATTGAGGGTGTCACAGGTAATAATTTGTTTGAGCAGAGGTTGATAAAACTTTTTTCGAGGAATGGGCTAAACCCTCTTAGCAAGTTGAGCTAAGCGGTGGGCTCTGTTGGCAACAGCAGCGGTTCATATAGATGTTCAAGACAAGGTGTTCATTCAAGTTGTTACAAAAAATTCTTAAAAGAAGAAGTTTGGTGTCTACGGGCTGTTGAGGTTGAATAAGGATTGAGTCAGAAAGCTTCTAGTTTGAGGCAATGGTGATTGAGATTTCACAAGAGCTTCAAGTTAGCATCGACATCAGCTGAAAATTCTGGAGAAGAAGAATCAGTAGATTTCTAGCCACTATCATATCATGTGTGATGAACCAGAGATGATGTTGAAGGATATGCAGCATCAGAGAGGGAAGCAGATGGCGGTTTTTTGTGGTAGACAAAGACGACATCTGAGACAGAGGAAGAAACGTTCACATGAGGATCTAAATGCACGTGATGGTTTCAACTTTGGAAAATCATGATGAGAGACTTGCAAGGGATGCAGTAGTGTTTGCAAGAAAAGGGAAGACCCGCGTAAGCTGCAGCAAGAACAGCTGCACATGTGGGCGTGTTCGTAATTAGTGTTGGAGATTGATTTAAGTCATCTGAAACGGAGGATATCTCAAGTTAAAGACAAACTCATATTAAGTCAAAGCTAAGCCTAAGGAGATAGAATCAAAGGTCATCAATCTCTCAGGGACTGAAGTTTTTCAGAGATCACAAGGATTGCAGGTTGTCTTTGCGAAAGATGACCAACGTATCTTGTAGCTGTACATGTTGGTTGTCGTGTGGCAACAATATGACGATACATAGGTGATTCTGTTCTGGGTCATTTCAAGTCAGTCTCGTGGGTGCATGAAAGGCAAGGTTCTGGCTGATTAGAAGAAAGCCAAAGAGTCACCAAGTTAATGTGGCTAAGACAAGTTGTACCTCCCCGAAGAAGCAACTAAAGCAAGGGAAAGGTGTGTAAAATCCTACACAAGTATATGTTGGAGAAAATGGCTATTTGTGGCAACAACATGGAGCAGCTTTAGTGAGGTTGTGTGAGTAACATGAAAACCTAAGAGAAAAGGTGATTCAAGGTTAGACTTAGCTTGAAGATTCTTGTCAAAGGCAAAGGAAAATGCGCAGGAAGAATCGGGTTGAACAGGTTGTTACGACTGATTGTAATCCTGAGAGCAAAGGGTATGAGACAACAGTCATCAACACTTGTTTAAAAAAGCATGAAGTCACTACCACAACTAGCAGAAGCGTGTGTGAGTTATACCTTAGAGGAATCGTCATGGATGTCTGCGTCAGAAATTCCCGATGAATAGAATCAGAGGAGAAGTAAGGGACACCGGTCTGGTGGCATGACCAGAGGGGTCAAGGTGGAACTCTCAAACAAAAATCAAAGCTCAGAAGAAAAAGGAGAAATTTACAGACTTGACCAGATCAGAACTTCTTGCTTGAACATGTCATGGTTCAGGTACAGTTACAGCTGGAGAAACTCGTCATGGGTTCGAGTTTGACACAAGAGAAACTGTAAGGATTATCTCAAGAGCATCACAGACGTTAATAATGAGAGAAATTTTTAAAGGCTGACAGGAAGCACGAACAGTTGCAGAAACTTGGTCAATTCCCAGAGATATGGTATTTCTAAAGGTTATTTGATTCAAGTGGAGCCACTGAGATTATATGAGGAATGATTCATCAGGGATATATATAATCTGATTCCAGGTGGAGTGAGTCACACGTTTTATGTTTTAGAAGATGTCTTGATTGGTTCAGCTGAAGGGTAAAATATTAGGTTAGCAACTTGGTCAGCTCAAGTGAGTAAGAGCTGAAAGGGAACTTGATTCCATGATAAGAGGGTTGTGGATATGTTCAGGGTGTCAAGGCCAGAAGAATCAAGATCAGTTAACAAATACAAGGCGCATCAGAAGGAGTTTGTAAGAGGAGTCTTACATAAAGTTACTTGTAGGAGAGACAAGTTAGAACAGCGTATGTATCAAGATACACTGCAGTGAAGGTGATACAGAGAGCTGTGTATGATGCAAGGTAAAATATGGTGAAGTGCTTAGTTAAACTGAAGTATTGAGCGGTGAAGATGAAGAATGGTGAGATGAAACTAAGTAAGAAGTTGTTGGAAGATATTGCAGTGACTGCATGGATTGTAGGGAATTGTCTTACAGTTTGTCCATCTCAGGAAGGGTAAGACTTGTTCTCCACAAGCAGGCTCATCTTAAGCTCAAGTCATGGAACTGAAAGAAGTTTCATGAAGGTTTAAATGCAAAGCAACAGCGGTTACATTTAAAGAAAGGAACCAGTGGAGTTTTGAATATATGGTGGCATCACAGGTGAATACTATCCATGTTTAAGCCGTTAATGGTGTTGCACATGTTTCGGTATTTTGGAGACATCTCAGTACAAGAACGGTATTAAGGGAATGTATTCACAACTGAGTAAAGGAAGGATATCAAGTATGATATCACATACAACTCGTGAAGGAGAGCCAAGGTGTATCATGGACTATATGGTATGAGGTTCAGTTTATTCAAATAGTATTGGGGTCTAAATCTGTTAGTGGAGGTTCTGTTGTTACAGAACAGTTTGATCAGATGGTGGAGCAAAGATATTTGTGTCGATAGTCTTCCTAATCATATGGTTTTAGGCGGCGTGTCCTGCTTAAGTATGCAGCGGTACAAAGTGATGCTCAAGGTTTGCGGTTGATTCAAAAGGGTTCAGTGTGACATCAAGGTTCTGTTAAATCATGGTGGTTTCACCAGGTTGTGTCGAAGTTTGTCCAGCAGTGATGATTGGATGGCGTGTTCTGTTCAGAGTAACAGCGGTACAAAGGTGTTCAAGGCTACAACGTTTTTAAACAGGTAGAGAATAAGAGGTTGTTTCAGGTTGAAGCCTATATGGTTCGAAGGTTGTTGCACAATATTCAAAGACTTTGATTCAAGGCTCAGTGCACAATAGTGGAATCGAAAGGTCGAGGAGAAAATCAACTTGCAGAAGGATGTTCAGGTTTCTGTTCAAACACTGAACAAGTTTGTGATTTTGACAGCAAGGTTGTGTTGTTGATAAGTTCACGAGGAGTAACAAGATATGAAGTGACACAATATCAATGAGGAGTTGAGCTTGACACTTGTAGTGTAGCAGTTGGGTTCGCAACTCAAGACACTAGATGAAGGTGATGGAAATTCAGAATGGCAATGAGATTGTCAACATGCTTTCATCAGACGTGATGTCTATGTTCATTGATGGGGCTAAGTGAATTTAAGTTTTTAATCTACTTAAGCAATTGTGGTGCATAAGTTGAAGCTTATGTAGGTTTCAAGAAGATCATGAATGGACTTCAAGCTTAGCTCAAGATGGAGCTGAGAGAAGTGAGAAGAGATAAGAGATAAGAGAAGACAAGGGAAGCAGAAAAGAAGGTGTCAGAACAAAGGAAGGGTTATGGACTTTAACCAAACAAGTGGAGTTTTATGAAGTTTGGTCAAAGCTCATCAGACGTGTCCAACTTGGACCGGATCAGACAAGTTACACGTGGACAACTTATGGGCTTATTCATTAAAGTCCATTAGGTTAAGTGTTGACAATACAAAGAAGGAGAGATCACGACAAGGATATCTAAGCACAAGCCAAGCCTTTTGGAGGTTGAAGCCTTAAGCCTTAGAGGAGTGCTTCCATGGCGTCTCTTAGAGAGATAGAGTAAGCTTGAGATCGATATGTATTCTAGTCTTAGCTCTTAGCCATGTAATCTCTTGTATTATCTCTTTATACTCTCTAGGGTTGGTATACCCATGACAAAGAGAGTAATAATCTTGCAAAATACATCGGAAGTGTTTTCCGATACTTCATAGTGGATGTTGTGGATTTCAGAATCCACCCCAGAGGTAGCGCGTTGCGGCTGTGAACTGGGTGAACACTTATTGAGTCATGAACAAGATTAGAGAATCGTATGAGTATGTCCAGAGCTGAGCCTCCGTAACAAGTGGGTATCATAACCTTATAAGTGGTATCCGAGCGGCAACACTTGATAATTACAATTCTGACGAGGCAAATACAAAATCGCATCAAGTAAGATCCTCTATATATTAAAGGAGAAGCATTCTTAATAGAACGTTCACACTATAATTTTTGTATATGCTGACATGTCGTCCTCACAATTGTTTAACAATTAATGCGTTCACACCTAATTTTTGTTAACTACATTACACACGATTTAATATGTTCACATTCTATTTTTTTTCAATCTGCTCATTTTTAGTCATGCATTTTAACATCTAACATCTGTAATAGTGGACTGAAATTAATTAAAATTTTCTTTGTACAATTACTGAATAATATCATTTTAAAAGAAATAAAAAATCATTAAGATTCACATCAACTAAAATGTTGGCATGAGTATGTTCTTAGAAATAAAATTTCATATTTTGCTGAACTTGGCTATGGTTGAGGTTTCTGTTCACGAAAGCAGCAAATAAATGTGATTGGTTATGAATTAAGAAAACCAAAATAAAAAATACTACACACGAAATCGGATCTTTAGTTTATTGATTTTATTTACAAAGTTTTCATACCATACCAAGAAATAGAAACATAATCAGATAACTGAAAAAAAATAAAAAGTCATAAAAGTTTTAAAAGGAATAAATTCGTGATATCGATTGAAAACAAAATTCAGGTGCCGAGTGAAGAGATCACATTATTTTACATGTAAACAAAATCCAAGGTTATTTAATTCAGGTGGAGCCACTGAAATTATATGAGGAATGATGCATCAGAGATATATATAATCTAACTCCAGGTGGAGTGAGTCACATGTTTTATGTTTTAGAAGATGTCTTGATTGTTTCAGCTGAAAAGGTAAAGTTTCGGTCAGCAACTTGGTAAGCTCAAGAGAGTAAGATCTGAAAGGGAAATTGATTCCATGATAAGATGGTCGTTGATATGTTCAGGGTGTCAAGGCCAGAAGTGTCAAGATAAGTTAACAAGTACAAGGCGCATCAGAAGGAGTTTGTAAGAGAAATCTTAAATAAACTTACTTGTAGGTGAGACAAGTGAGAACGGCGTATGTATCATGAGTACACTGCAGTGAAGGTGATACAGAGGAGCCGTGTATGTTGCAAGGTAAAATTTGGTGAAGTGATTAGTTAAACTGAAGTATTGAGCGGTGACGATGATGAATGGTGAGAAGAAACAAAGTAAGAAGTTGTTGGAAGACATTGCAAGGATTACAGGGAATTGTCTTACGGTTTGTCCATCTCAGGAAGGGTAAGACTTGTTCTCCACAAGCATGCTCATCTTAAGCTCAAGTCATGGAACTGAAAGAAGCTTCATAAGTTTAAATGCAAAGCAAAACTGGTTACATTTAAAGAATGAAACCAGTGGAGTTCCGAATATGTGGTGGCATCACAGGTGAATACTAAGCGTGTTCAAGTCGTTAATGGTGATGCACAAGTTTTGTTTTTTTGGAGACATCTCAGTACAAGAACAGCATTGAGGGAATGTATTTACAGCTGAGTAAAGGAAGGATATCAGGAATTCTAGATAAGATATCACATGCAAATCGTGAAGGAGAGCCAAGGCGTATCATGGACTAGATGGTATGAGACACAGTTCATTCAATTAGCAGTGGGGTCTAAATCTGTTAGTGGAGGTTCTGTTGTGACAGAACAGTTTGATCAGATGGTGGAGCAAAGATATTTGTGTCGATAGTATTCCTAATCATATGGTTTAGGCGGCGTGTTTTGCTTAAGTGTGCAGCGGTCAAAGTGATACTCAAGTGCAATCTGTTCAGGAACATCAAGGGTAAGTCAAAGATTGTTTCAGAGATATGAGGCATGAGTGACTTCAAGGTTTGCGGTTGATTCTAAAGGGTTCAGTGTGACATCAAGGTTTTGTTAAAGCATGGTGGTTTCACCAAGTTGTGTCGAAAGTTTGTCCAACAGTGATGGTTGGATGGCGTGTTTTGTTCAGAGTAACAGCGATACAAAGGTGTTCAAGGCTGTAGTCTTAAACAAGTAGAGAATCATAGGTTTTTCACGTTTGAAGCCTATATGGTTCGAAGGTTGTTGCACAAGTATTCAAGGACTTTGATTCAAGGCTCGGTGCACATGAGTGGAATCGAAAGGCCGAGGAGAAAATCAACTTGCATAAGGATGTTCAGGTTTATGTTCAAACACTGAAAAGGTTCGTGATTTTGACAACAAGGTTGTGTTGTTGATAAGTTCACGAGGAGTAACAAGATATGAAGTGACACAATATCAATGAGGAGTTGAGCTTGACACTTGGAGTGTTGCAGCTGGGTTCGCAACTCAAGACACTAGATGAAGGTGATGGAAATTCAGAATG
Organism: Moricandia arvensis; assembly: GCA_905132765.1. NCBI lineage: Eukaryota > Viridiplantae > Streptophyta > Magnoliopsida > Brassicales > Brassicaceae > Moricandia > Moricandia arvensis. Next base: position 10,004 of record CAJHQP010003353.1, read on the forward strand.
GCAATGAGAATGTCACATACCTTTCATCAGACGTGATGTCTATTCATTCATGGGGCTAAGTGAATTTAAGTTTTTAATCTACTTAAGCAGTTGTGGTGTATAAGTTGAAGCTTATGCAGTGAGAAAGGATAGGAGATAAGAGAAGACAAGGGAAGCAGAAAAGGAGGTGTCAGATAAAAGGAAGGGTTATGGACTTTAACCAAACAAGTGGAGTTTTATGAAGTTTGGTCAAAGCCCATCAGACGTGTTCAACTGGGGCCGGATTGGACAAGTTACACGCGGACAACTTACGGGCCTATTCATTAAAGCCCATTAGGTTAAGTGTTGATAATACAAAGAAGGAGAGATCACGACATGGATCTCAACGCAGAAGCCAAGCCTCTTGGAGGCTCTAGCCTCAAGCCTCAGAGGAGTGCTTCCATGTTGTCTCGTAGAGAGATAGAGTAAGCTAGAGATCAATATGTATTCTAGTCTTAGCTCTTAGCCATGTAATCTCTTGTATTATCTCTTTATACTCTCTAGGGTTTTTATACCTAGGACAGAGAGAGTAATAATCTTGTAAACCACATCGGAGGTGTTTTCCGATACTTAATAGTGGATGTTGTGGATTTAGGAATCAATCCCAGAGGTAGCGCGCTGCGGCCGTGAACTGGATGAACAATTCTTGAGTCATGAACAAGATTAGTGAATCTTATGAGTATGTCCAGATTTTAGCTTCCGTAACAAGTGGGTATCATAATCTTATAAGTGGTATCCGAGCGCCAACACTTGATAATTACAATTCTGAAAAGGCACCTACAGAATCGCATCAAGTAAGATCCTCTATATATTAAAGGAGAAGCATTCTTAATAATACGTTCACACTATAATTTTTGAATATGCTGACATGTCGTCCTCACAATTGTTTAACAATTAATGCGTTCAAACCCTAATTTTTAACTACACTACACACGATTTAATGTGTTCGCTAGGCCTGGACGTTCGGGTACCCATTCAGGTATGAATACGATCCATTTAGGTATCGGTTTTTCGGGTTTTGAAAAATGGTCTCATTTGGGTATTAGAAAAAATCTGGTCGGATTCGAGTTGGGTCCTCCCGGTTCCGGGTGGGTTCGGGTTTTAACCGAAGTAACTAAAGTACTCGATTCTATTCGGGTATTTTATATCTAAACTACTCAAACTTATCCAAAAATAACTAAAATCCCCAAAAATAATCAATATAAATGGTTCAAATTGTTTTTTTTGTAGAAAGTAACCGTTGATACAATGTTATTTGGCTATTTTGTATCCAAATCATCCATTTCTCTCTATAAACACCCAAAATAACTAATATATTTGATATATTATTTTAATTTTAGGAATTACTATTAGTAAAGGTATAATTATAAATATTATTTTCATATATATTTATATGTTTGGATATGTTCGGATACTCATTCGGTTTTGGTACGGATCGGGTTTGGTTTCGGTTTTTTGGGTTTTGAAAAAAGGACCGTTTCAGATATTTAGGCTATATCCGATCGGATTCGGTACCCTGAATTTCGGGTCGGTTTCGGGTAAGTACTTCGGATACAGATATTATGCCCAGCCCTAGTGTTTGCATTCTATTTTTTTCATTCAACTCATTTTTAGTTCATGCATTTTTAACATTTGTAATAGTAAACTGAAATTAATAATTTTTTCTTTGTACAATCACTGAATAATAGCATTTTAAAAGAAAGAAAAAGTCATTAAGATTCACAGCAACTAAAATGTTGGAATGAGTATGATCTTAGAAAATGAAAATTTCATATCTTGCCGAACTTGGCTATGGATGAGGTTTCTGTTCACGAAAGCAACAAATAAATATGATTGGTTATAAATTAAAAAAACTGAAATAATAAATACTTCATACAAAGTCGGATCTTTAGTTTATTGATTTTCTTTACAAAGTTTTCATATCATAACAAGAATTAGAATCATAATCAGATTACTAAAAAAATCAAAAGTCATAAACATTTTAAAAGGAAATAAAATTCGTGATATCGATTGAAAACAAAATTCAGGTGCCGAGTGAAGAGATCACATTATTTTACACTTAACTCTAGCCCCTTTCGCTCAATTGTATAGTGTTTTTACTATAGTTTCCAAAAAAGAAAATTATAAGAAAATACACGTTATTAGTTATAATCAACGTCAGTTTTGCAACATGCCCAAAAATATTGGCACGACGTCTAATCATTTTTATTATTCTTAAAATATAGTCTAATGATTATGAATGTCAAATAAGCCAAGATATTTATTTTACATTTTTTTATATTAGTAGAATAAAATAAGTATGGGTATATATATAGATCCAATGAACCGAACCGAACTATATTTACAAGTAACACAAACTAAAACTAATTAAGTAATCAGATGAATCAAAAATTTTAATATCCAGATAACCAGACTCGAATCTAATACAAAGTAAACTATATTGGATATCAAAATATATAATTCATAATTATATACTTAAATATATTAATTAGTTAAATTTTATATCTATCAGATATTCAGAAATATGAATTTATCTAAAAATTATCAACATAATCACAATTAAATATCTAAAAATAACAGTAATTGTTCAAAATACTGATAATATTTATCTGTTCTTATCCAAATATTTAAACTGAACTAAATTTTATTCAAATTTAAATATTTAGTCCTATATTATTCAATTTTTTATGTTTTATATTATTTTATTTTTTATTTAAAGGACTTAAGTATATTTGGATTTATGTTAAAAATCTACTCTATTAAAATAGACTCCTATTTTTTATCTACTTACAAATAGTCTAGGTTGGACCATTGCATTTAAGTATCTTTTCTATTATTTTTACTTTTACCTAACTTAATTATTGTTAAATATATATACTAGGCTAAAATTAAAGAACTAAATAACTATTTTATTGTTTTCAAAAAATAATCAATTCAGTTTATATTAACATTAAATTTGAATAACTAATCAATTATATTTTATTTACAAATATAAAAAAGAATTATATATGCCTACAAATCCATATAAATATAAAATTGTACTTTAACCCAAATGCAAAAAATAATTCTTCAAAACTTTCACCAAATACATAATACCTCTTATAGATAGATTATTAAAATTAGATATATATATATATATATATGCATATTTGATAAAATAAATATTAATAATTAGTTACTATAAATATTTAATGATATAATGGAACATATTATTATTGACTATTCCAACAAGCATGTAAAATCTTTATCAAAAATAAAACTAATTGAAAAATATAAAACACATGCTTGGACCTTGGAATACGTGTTATATATTTTTAATTGTTGTCTCATTCAGATAAATTTGTAAGTACGGATCGGATTCAGATATAACGTATTGGTTTTGGTTCTAATTTGTACTTACATCCTAAAATTCATAAAGTAACCATATATCATTCATATTTGGGTTATATTGGTTCGTTTTAGATATATCCAACGTTAAATCCAAAATTTAAAAGCAAAACATAAGAAGTAAATAATTATTTATATAAAATTAAATATTTAAAGTACTTATTTAAAACTTAATACATATTTTTAGATATCATTACAAAAATATATAATTGAATATTTTAAGTAAATATTTATATTTTTGATTATTTAGACATTCAGACCGATTTATTGGATTTGTTCAGAATTTTTAGCTTTTGGGCTACCCATTCGGGTTCGGCTAATAACACTTCGGGTTCGTATATCTTTTGTATCATCCCACAAAACCCATTCTGGTATTTCTGACATTTTACACTGGTATGTACGTATCAATTTTTTTGGTTTAAGTTCGGTTTGAACTTAAAGTTATATATTTTAAGTCCAAGTTTACTTAAAATAAAAAATGATTATATAAAATTTTCATCCAAAAATTATCCGCGCTTTAGCGCGGGTTAAATTCTAGTATGTAATTAAAATGGACATCCAGACTCGAATCTAAATTGAACCAGAATGATTCTAACCAAATGTAAACTAAAATTTGTAAATATTTGAATAAGATTTAAACTTCTTACTCTAAAAAACTGAAATCTGAATAAACTTACTGAATCCGAATAGATATATGAATATTCATATCTATTAAATTATATGATAAATCTATAAATACATTGTACAATATATAATCTATAAACTATTTCACCGTGTACACAACGCGGGTTACTACCTAGTGTTAAGTAAAATAAGAGCTACTGTCGTCACATGGGAAGAGGAACAAGGGCAAAACAGAGGAAGCCTCTTCACCTGAAAGAACAAAGACTAATATTGTTGCCATCTCTCAGTCCATTAGCCTTGACGACATCGTTCCACCCACAAACTAGAGTGTAGTTCCAAGAACCATTCATCTCCCATCTCTTGAGAAACACACCCCTGATGAGTATATCATCCAATGACGTCAAATTACATCGGATACGCCTAAAGAAAGAACTGAAATTCACCCATTTCTGAGGAAGCTTCTCGATGAAACAGTTTACAATTGAAGTATTGCAAAGAGAAACACTCTCTGAATTTAAATCGACGCAAACTGATTAAAAATTCTCAATTTGTTGAACGATAGGTTTGTAATCAACCATTTCAAAGTGTATGAATTCTTCTCCAATGATAACCACAACGACTTAGACGTTTTTTTTCCCTGCGAATACAATCCATAAAAGGGGTCGATTAATCGTCCTAATATCAACCCTTTACACACATAGTCACGATGGATCCATGCTTCTTCGGTTGCTGATTTGAAGACATCGGTATTGACGGGTTTGTCATCAATAAGCTATTGATCCAACTTCAAAGGGTTAAATATAGATCCATCTCTTGTTTCCAAATATAGAAATGCATTCCGTCAAACTTATTTGGCACCATTGGATCCGAAAGAGTAAACAATCTATAGACCACTGCCTTTTGATTTGCTTGTCCGTCGACGTTGTCTAGTAGGCAATAGAAAAAAAAGTATCATCAAACGTGTACCATCAAAAGTATAATAACCGTGTATAAATAAATATGAAGAATAATAGAAGAAGAATAGTATACCGGTAGACGTCCGAGGGCTGTGTAAGCTCGAAGGTTTTGAAGCTTGATAGATTGCTACAGTGTTGGAGTTCTTTGAACCAAGGTGAGAGCTTGAGAGAATATGGCGATTTTAGCACATAATATGTTGCTGCTGAATGATGTGAATTATGGGTATTGGAAAGTGAGAATGAGAGCAAACTTACGTGGAACTGATGAAGATATCTGGACAGTTGTTCAATCTGGATGGGAAGAACCATATTTGATGGTAGAAGATGGTTTGAAGCTTGATAGATTGCTACAGTGTTGGAGTTTTAGTTCGCGTACTTGTGTTACACACAAAGAATGGTGTGTGACACACACTTCAGAGAATAAAAAGGAATCATCAAGATGCGATAAAATAGAATATTTCTATATATTTGGGTGACGAAATAAGAAGATTATGATGCTAAAATTTTGGAAATAAGCCACGTGAGATGGGATTTAGGGCAACATATCCTTTGAGTATAAAGAGAACAAGACGGTGACATAAAGCGGCACGCGTCTAGGGTTTATTGAAGATACACATGGATGTGTGTGACGTCGTCCTACCAGACAGGTGGAGAGATCTGTTGGTAGTTTTGTTATGGAGAACTATACTTGTTAGAGTAGTAGTTCTTTTTCATTGTAATTCTAGATTAGAATGGTAGGCACGGGTGTGTGCTGGATACCAAGCAACGTTGTTTGTGTTCTATTCTAGTGAATGAGTTCTGGACGTGGTCCCTGGGATGTAGGAAACGAACCTCGTTAACAAATCTCTATGTGTCTTTTTTCTTTCTGCTCATATATGCTTGCATACGATGACATCACACTTGAACATATAAGTTTAGCCACATACCATGTTTTTACAGGCTGTTTATGTTTAAAGAATGAGGTTTCAATCGAATATATAGGAGATGTAAACTTCCCAGAGAAGTTTCAACAAAATTATTACAAAAATTTCAATAGAAGATACATATAATTCTTCTTTTTTCAAAAAGATATATAAAATCTATTTTTCACAACAGAATGCGTATTTGCCGCAGGACGTCTTAATAAATGTCAGTATGATAATAAATGTCATGTTTGTTATTGTTATTATAAGAAAAATATCAAGATTTTTTTTTTGTAAATTGTGTTCACCAAACAACGAAAACCCTAATAATCTAAACGTCAAAAATCGCTATGATACATTTTCAAAGAAGTATACAAACGTACAACATCATCAATTTGTGTAAAAAAAATCAAAACACAGTTAATGTTGTTAGAGAAAGTATCCAAATGCAGCCTCACTCTATTGGATAGAACCCTAAACCATAAACTATGAATTCTGAAGAGATAGAAACCGATAAAATATATAATAGAGGATAGACAAACTGAGACACTAAACCAATAAACATGGAGATTAAAGATGAACCGATATTGATAAAAATGGTGTGATTAAAAACGGTTTAAGAAAGGTTAACCAGAAGGAAATAAGAAACGGATTAGCGATCGTCTAGCGAGATGATTAGCCAATGAGATAAATATGTTTTAATTAAATTTTTAATGACGAATAATTGTCTAATGACGAATAAAAAAGACACCTCAGCATTGTAAAATAGTGTACTCAGCATTGTAAAATAGTGAGCCAATCAGCTTATAACGTTTTCACTTAAGCGTATTCGCAAATAATAGTATGATTACATCAGAATATTTCATAGGAATTGCATTGATATTGCCTTAAACATTCTTACTAAATAAAAGAATATTTGAGATTTTTTAACCTTCTACTTGAGATTCAAGGGTGATTTTTTTGCAACAGTAAACCTTAAAATATTTTTTTAAAGATTTTTACACTATAACTTTGCTTTGGACAAAAATCAATTAAAAGCATAGAACTTTATGATAACTAAAGACATACGACAAAAATATTATAAATAATATTTTTAATAAAATATTAATTTAATAGTAAATTAAATATAAATAAAATATCTATAAAAAATTGTTAAAAGAATATAATTACTCATTATTATTGTTTCCATAATGCTACAAACTAAATCAACGATCATACTACTTGTGAGTTTATTCAATCTGAACAAGAAGGAATCATAAAGAAAAAACTCAAGAACAATAATAACCTCCAGTAAGAAAAGAATTCAAGAACAATAACAATATCTCATAGGAATATTGCATTGATACTGCCTTAACCATTCTTACTAAATAAAGGAATAATTGAGATTTGTTGAACCTTATACTTGAGATGCGAGGGTGATTTTTTCCAACTGTAAGCCTTAAAATAAACCTTAATTTTTTTAGATTTTTACACTATAATCTTTGCTTTGGACAAAAATCAAATTAAAGCATAGAACTTTAAGATAACTAAAGACATACGACAAAAAATATTATAAATAATATTTTTAAGAAAAGATTAATTTTAATAGTAAATTAAATATAAATAAAATATTTATAAACGAAGAAATTTTTAAAAGAATATAATTACTCATTATTATTGTTTCCATAATGCTACAAACTAAATCAACGATCATACTACTTGTGAGTTTATTCAATCTGAACAAGAAGGAATCATAAAGAAAAGAACTCAAGAACAGTAACAACCTCCAATAAGAAAAGAATTCAAGAACAATAACAATATCTCATAGGAATATTGCATTGATACTGCCTTAAACATTCTTACTAAATAAATGAATATTTGAGATTTGTTGAACCTTATACTTGAGATTCGAGGGTGATTTTTTCCAACAGTAGATCTTAAAATAAACCTTAAATCTATTTAGATTTTTACACTATAATCTTTGCTTTGGACAAAAATAAAATAAACGCATTGAATTTTATGATAACTAAAGACATACGAAAAAAATATTATAAATAATATTTTTAATAAAATATTAATTTAGTATTAAATTTAATATAAATAAAATACTTATAAATGAAAACATTTTTAAAAGTATATAATTATTCATTATTATTGTTTCTATAATGTTAGAAACTAAAGCAATGATCATTCTACACGTGAGTTTATTCAATCTGAACAAGAAGGAATCATAAAGAAAAGATTCACTAACAATAACAACCTCCAAATGCACAAACTTCTTATGGAAATTCTTTTGTGATGTTGGAGGTTATGGATAAAGTTTACCTGAATATTAGTATAATTGTAACACATTTATATAATTTTATTTTATGCATTTATATTTTGTTTTATTTTGAATTAACTTGTTTGATGTAATATTTTCTTGTATGTTAACGTTATATTTATAAGAACATATATAAAATTGTATTGACTAAAATTATAAAAAAAAAAGATATGAAGGCTACTCGAAAACAAACAATTACAACTACTTTAAAAATTGTATATTCATTTTTGAAAAATATGTATTGGAAATATTAACAATTTAGAAAATAATAACTTACGATGATCATTTGTCATATTTGATTGATATTCAACTACTTTAATATCAGTTTTTCATTTTCTGGTATAAAAAATAACTTTTAAATAACAACTTAATATTTATACCAAAAAAAATTGCAAATCAACTTTAAAAAGTTAGATTAACAAACACAAAAAAATCTAAAATTATTTTTATACCTAATACAAATATTTATTTTACTAATATTACTATTTGCTTTTTATTTTATTTTTTATTTTAATAGTTAGAATTTTTAAGTAAGGTGTCAAATGTCAAATTTTTAGTTTAAGTTATATGTGTTAATTATTTTCGTTTTTAAATATATTTGGAAATTTTAACATTTAAAAATGGAAATTTTATTTAAAATTAGTTAAATTAAAAACACACAAAAATCTAAAATTATTTGTTATACCTAAAATAAATATTTATTTTACTAATATTTCTATTTCCTTTTTATTTTCCTTTTTACAGTAATAATTAGCATATTTAAGTAAAGGTGTAAAATTTTAAATTTTAAGTTTAAGCTATATATGTAAATTAATTTTGGTTTAAATATAGTTTGGAGATATTAACATTTTAAAAACCAATATATTATGTTGTTGATTTGTCACAATATGATTGGTCGTTTGAATCCTACGTGGACGCTCTCGATGGCTTCTCTCGATTGCTTTAATAATTAATTTAAGATTTGTAATACGTTTAAATATTGATTTATGCAAATTTTATATTATGAGTAAAATTAAAATATGATTTGCTGTTTTTCCTATTAATATATATATATATATTATTTAAAAAAAAATTTATACTTTTAGAATAACAAATTTTTAGTTATTTATTTGTATTACAGAATTCTAATATCTATTCTTAATGTATTTATATTTTTATAAAGTACATGAGTTGTTAGCTTTTAACATTATATAGATTGCTCGATGCATATACACTGTTTATAATATTTAAGTTTTATATTTACTTCAAATTTTTACAATAAATGTTTGATTATGTATATATATTGTGTGTACAGAAATATTTGAGACACTTTTAGTTTATAACTTAATCATCATTTATTTTTGATGAGGTTTAACTAATATTAAATATATTTTTGTAAAATTATTTCTAGTGAAAATAAATATACTGAAATTTCATTGATATTAAGTAATTTTATTTTCTGAAATAATAATATAAATAATCTATATGATTAGATTTATTCTCTACTTGATCTAATTAATTATATTTGGCTGTAGTAAAGATTGTGTAACTGAACAATTTCTTAAAATAAATCTGATATAAATATAAACATAAATTTATGTAAAAATAAATAATGTAAATTTATTTTTAATTCAAATAAGATAAAATAGTTACCATCTTAAATTTTTTTAATTGATTGTTTTAAATCTTATGTGAACATCTTAAATGGCTAATAACCTCAACTTTTTTATATATAGTCAATTTGAAATTTTGATATTTTAGGAAAATAAAAATTTGCAGTTTGTAAACATGTTTTGAATGATGCTTTTAAATCGGATGTAGACAATATAAATGGATTATAATATAAATTTTTATATATTATAAATTAGTTAATGATATTAGAAATTATAATTAATCATACTGATAATTTCTGCAGTTTAAATGATATTATAATTTTTTATACATTGCTAATAATATGCAACTTTGATATAGTATAGAATAATCACACTAATAATTTATGTAATTTAAATGATATTAGAAAATTCTTGTTTTATACATTGTAAACGTTTTAAATATTTCTGTTACTTTAGCTATTTTAACATTAATTTACCATTTTATTTTGGCATGGATGTACTTTTGGATCTTTTATACAAAATTGCTAACGTAATATTTTTGTTAATCTTACTATTTTAATTTTAATTTTCCATTTTATTAGAAATGTTAGTATTTCTAAGTAACTTGTCAAATGTTAATACTTATTTTATTATTTTAATTGTAGATACTATACTAATTTGTTTTTTATTATTTTGAAAATATTAACATTTTTCTACAATAATAAATTATAATAATTAATTGTCATATTTTGATTGAGTTTTTTAAATCTTATGTGAACACCCTCAATAGCTTATAGTCTCAACTTTAATATATATAGTCTAGAATTGCAAATTTTGATATTTTAGAAAAAAAAACAATTTTGCAATAATTTGACATGGTTTGATTGATTGTTTTAAATTGAATGTAGAAAATATAAATGGCTTATGACATTAATCTTTGTATATTATAAATTATTTTATTTTAGCATGAATTGTACTTTTGATTTATTATACAAAATAGCTAACATAGTATTTTTGTTAATATCACTATTTCGCTTTTCATTTTCTATTTTATTATAAAATTTAACATTTTAAGTAACTTTTCAAATGTTATTATTTATTTTGTTTAGTTTAAGTTTAATATGTAACAGCAATTTCGTTTTTAATTTTTTTTCTGGAAATATTAACAATTCAATTTTTTATTAAAAAATTATTTCAATAAAATTACATAAATTTGTTACAATTATTCTAATATTCAGGTAAATTTTATCCATAACCTCCAATATCACAAAAGAATTTCCATAAGAAGTTGGTGCATTTGGAGGTTGTTATTGTTCTGTAATTCTTTTCTTTATGATTCCTTCTTGTTCAGTTTGAATAAACTCACGAGTAGGATGATCGTTGATTTAGTTTGTAGCATTATGGAAACAATAATAATGAACAACTATACATTTTTTTTAAAAAAAATTTCGTTTATAAATATCTGATTTATATTTAATTTAATATTAAAATCAATATTTTATTAAATATTATTTAGAATATTTTTTCGTGTGTCTTTAATTATCATAAAGTTCTATGCTTTTATTTTAGTTTTTTTCAAAGCAAGGATTATAGTGTAAAAATCTAAAAAGATTTAAGGTTTATTTTAAGGTTTACTGTTGGAAAAAATGAATCTCAAGTATAAGGTTCAACAAATCTCAAATATTCCTTTATTTAGTAAGAATGTTTAAGATATTGTTATTGTTCTTGAATATTGCAGTATCAATGCAATATTCCTATGAGATATTGTTATTGTTCTTGAATTCTTTTCTTATTGGAGGTTGTTATTGCTCTTGAATCTTTTCTTTATGATCCCTTCTTGTTCATATTCAATAAATTCACAAGTAGTATGATCGCTGATTTAGTTTGTTGCATTATGGAAACAATAATAATGAATAATTATATACTTTTAAAAATATTTTATTTCTATTTAATTTACTATTGAAATTAATATTTTATTAAAAATCTTATTTATAATATTTTTATCATATGTCTTTAGTCATCATAAAGTTATATGCTTTTAATTGATTTTCTTCCAAAGCAAAGATTATAGTGTAAAAATCTAAAAAATATATTTTAAGGTTTACTGTTGGAAAAAATCACACTTGAATCTGAAGTATAAGGTTAAAAAATCTCAAATATTCCTTTATTTAGTAAGAAGGTTTAAGGCAGTATCAATGCAATATTCCTATGAGATATTCTGATGTAATAGTGTAGATATTAAAAGATATTTTTATAAATAAAATTAAAATTGAGTATAATTTATTACATTTAGATTTTTTTCAATAGGATTGTGGGTGATATTTTAATGTTGTAATTCCTTTTATAACTCACATCTCACAAATCAAGATTATAAATACAGTGAGAATTCCAAAAAAAAAAATAAGACAAAAAAATAAGGAGGCGAGAATGAAGAAGGAAGAGGATATTATGGTAGTTGAAGGAGGATGGTATCCCATCAAAAATATTAAAGATCCTCGTCTTGAAGTCATCGCCAAGTTTGCAATTTCCGAATACAACAAACATAACAACTCGAAACTCAAATTTCAGACAGTTGTTTCTGGTGATGAACAAGTTGTTGCAGGCTATAACTACCGGTTAGTGTTGGATGTCATTGATGAATGCAAAGAAGGTAGTATGATTTACGAGGCAGAAGTATTCGAACAAGCTTGGCTTGATTTTATGGAGCTTAATTATTTTAAACCTATTTATTAATCAATGATCTCTCTTACAATATTTTTATTTCTATGTATGCATCTCGAAATAAATAATTGATTGAGGTTTCTATATTTTTTTCACTTTTTCATTGGTCTATTTTTACTTTTTTTTAAGTTTCATTGGAATATTTTCTGGTAACATAATCTTCGTGGACAGATCCATGAAAAGAATGAATGTTGAATATGGGTCACTCAAATTTCTTTTTTCCTTTTGACAATTTTGTTTTCCTGTGCAGTTAGTATAATTTTCTAAATGAATTCGATCTGAACTTCTTCTTTTTTTTATCATCAATGAATTCGATCTAAACATCAGCTTTAATATACTGCATATTATGTACTTCTTCCGTTTCAAAATCTATATATATAATAGAGTTTTCTCCCTCATGCAAATGCCATGTCATCAATTAATTTATCTTGAATGTGACACCTGTCCTACTCCACAAAACTCAGTGTTTCACTGACGAAAAAGAAGAGAATTGATGGGCTTATGTTAATCATAAAAATTAAAGCCCACAACCTCAGAAGCCTTTTTGTCTTCTTCACTTCACCCGCGGTTAGGCTTCATTGCCTTTATCGCCTACTTAACTCCACAGATCTACCTGAAGCATGATCTAACATTGATTGTGAGTTATCCTACAGTGCAAAGCCAGAAATTTAATATACATGCATCAACTTTATTGATTTTCGTCTCTGTTTTTGGGAGAAGTTCTTAGTTATGTGTATGACATAGGACAAGTTGTTTGGTGGGGTGTTTAAGAAAATTCCAAGGCTGGGTTATATCATTGGTGCGTATAAAATTTGCTTAGATTCAGGTTCGTTTCTTGAAAGCAAATTGTTTTGTTCATCATCATTAAAGCCTATATTAACATTTGAAAGTTTCTCTTTAAAGTGGGATCGGATTGTTATAAAACATGATTGTTGGTTAGATTATTGGAGGTGAAGTAACAACTGTCGGAAGCCTTGAAGAAAGCAGCGGCATTATCATAGCAGAGATGCCAATCAATGTATAGTAGATTTAATCCATGATAAAGTAATCTTTGATGATTGACATAAAATGAACTTTTTTCAGGTTGCTGAGATTTTATAATAACTCAGGCCTTTTACGATGAAGGATCCCATCAAAGTCTGTGTGGAGACAACGGGATTTGAATTTCGTGGACGCATTTGATATTGTGTTCTCACTGCTAATCATCCAAGCAAATTTAGCGAACAACTTTCAACCCTTTCTTTCTGAACACAAAAGTGAGTTTAAATTATATAAAAACTGTTTTTATTCTTTCACTTCTTATAAAAAAAGAAAATAATCAGATGATAATGCAAAACAAACAATTTCCACAAAGAAACAAACAATTGCTGTGAATTATTTTTTATTTATGTTATAGAATAATTATTATTGCGATAAATATTTTTCAAATTCAATCCAAAGAAAAAATGAATGTATATAATTGAAGTTTATCCTTTTTCTCACAAAATTCAAACTTAGATAAATTAAATATTTAACATAAAACCAGGAACAAAAAAAACACACAATCAAAACATATTTTTTTACAAAATTATTTTACAATGTGTAAATATAAATAAATAGAAAAATTACAAATTAAGAAAATACATAGTATAACAGAATTATATAATATAACATAAATATATAATTTCACAAATATATATAGGCCCACCTGACCGGATAAAACACACACAATGGATTAGTTTAAGTGACCGAATCACCATAAGCCCCAGTAACAACAGGTGAAACGACTGTTTTTATGTTTAAACATTGGAAGCAGTGTTAACTTCAGAACAAACGGCTCTGAATGAACCATTTAAAGCAGTCAAGGAGGAACATTCTCCTTCACAATCAGTTTCTTGGGTGTCACAACTCACACCTGAAGCTACACCATATGCAAAATCAAATAAGGCTTAGAAGCACTTGAATTGTTTCAAAACTTCTAAAAGCATATCCTTCCTAACCTTGCTAGGTTAGAAAAGGAGCCTCAGTTATGATCATCCACTTGAACCACCAGAAGAAAGAGAACGAGATAATAACTCAAATGAACATAATGGAAAAGTTGAAAACATTCTAAGATACAAGGGGTCGTTTGTTATTGGCATTGTTATTAATTACCTTAAAGTCTATATCTATATGGTTAGTTTATTAGCATTTTTATTCTCTCTTTGACGTTCATCATGTGCCTGTCTGTATATTGTTTGCTTATCATTGAAGAAGGCATCTGAACGAAACAGGACATAACTCCAAAAGCTCCCAAATTATTATATCAAAAACATTTTAAGAATCTCCAAACTTCACTACATATTGAGACACAACGTTTTATTTTAGAATCTAAATAACAAGTAGGGGTATATCATGCCTTTAGAATCTAGATAACACGAAAGTTATATCGCGCCCGTAGGGCGAGCCGAAAACTAGTAATGTATATTCTAGAGTTTTCACACTTATTAAGAAAATACATAAAAATTTGACAATAAACATTCACTTTAATACTACTCTAGATTTTGACATGCGCTTTCAAAACGCGGGATTTATGCGTGTTTTAATGTTAACTATTTATTGTTACTAATAATATTGTATCTTTATAAATAAAATTATGGAATGATTAATCATTAGGACTCAATTTTTTATACGTTAAATTTGGTTTTGATTTGTTATTCGTTTCGATTCGATCCGAAACACTTTTTCTTTATTTTTTATTTAATATATATATATATATATAAGAAATAGCCGAAAAATATTCTATATTATTTTATTAAGTGAAACCTATTTGATATCATTAAGTATTCGTAAATATAAATTAATATTTACGTTTTTTTGGATATTCAATTTTCCGGATATCCGTTACATAAAAAACAAAATAACAAATACAAAAATATTGTTTAGTAGATTCTTCGTGCCCCAAAAACTATTAAGATATGTTATATGATATAGTATAATGTTTAATAATTGTTTTCATATAATTATAAATTAATATCTTAATAATTTTATATAATATAAAGTGTCCATATATATATTGCATATAATTTTTTATTTCTTCGTGAATTGGAGTATAATATTTGGAATTGGGTTAACTAAAAATCTTTTAATTTTCTAGTGTGTTTAATATTTGGGCTTTTATTTCATTTCATTGCACAATAAGAATGATACATTTTATAAGCCCAACCCAATCTGACATTAATCTATACCGACACATCGGGTGAATCTCTTGTCTTTATCCTTTTAGAAATAAGACATAAAAAAAAATTCTCTCTCTTTTTTTTTATAAAAAAAAAAAATTCTCTCTCCAAAAGACAAAGAATGATTAAGTTCTAGATCCACCGACAAAATCTTATCTTCTCCACGATCTACCAAGTAATCGTCTCTCCATTTTCTTTTTGATTAACTAGATTCAGTAGTTCATCAGATCTATAACCGTAGATCTATAAGTTCGATCTGTTTCTAAAGATGTTCATTTCACTCGTGTTTGCATGTCTAAGAAGAAGCGATCTGAGTAAAAACCGATAAGTCGGAGAAGGTTATTAAACTCACCTTCCAGATCTATACAACGAAGTCCCAAGAATCTTCTGAAAACAACCAAATGGTAAAGTAATCTTTTTTTCTTCCTTTGCTGATTATTAGTTAACTGTTAAATCTGATTAATTTTGAAACACTTAGGGCATGTTTATCCACGGTCTCTTAGGCGGGGTTCTTAACTTATAATTTCACGTTTTTATTTTTTTTTAATTTTTTTTTTTAATTTTCTCGTTAAGAGACGTCTCTTAGGTCTCTTATTTAAGAGACGGTTCTTAAGTTTTCTTAGTTAAAGTTAAGATACGTCTCTTAGAAAAGTTAAGAACCCCATGTTAAGAGACCTGCAATAAACATGCCCTTAGTATCGATATGTAATGTCTCTGATTTGTGTTGCATATAAAATCTGAGATTATGAAATTTTGAAGTGTTCAAATATGACCTGAATGTCACGCCCCATCAGGGTTGGAACGGAACCGGGCCGAGCCGAGAAGATCCCGGGAAACTTAGTATTTACTTAAGTGTTAAGCTTTGTAAAATAAATAAGATAGGATAATGAAAAATAATGTGGGCTATCTTAAGGGCTAAGTTACTTAAGGGAAAGGTACTTCACCATGAAGTTACTTCATTAGAGGGAATTCTTAATAGCCGTTAGATTGGTTTGACCTCCACCGTTCGTTGAGGAGGTGATTTTGTATAAATAGGGGCTGAAATCCTCACTTGTAAAGCATTCAGTTCTAATAAGAAAACACTTCCTAAAAGCTCTAAGTTCTCTCTAAAAACGTCCCACTCTCTCTCTAAGTACTGATCGGTTTGTCCGAAAGGCTGACTTAGCAAATCACACGGGTGAAAGGTGCTAAGGCCGCACGTCCTGATTGCTGTGAAGAAATCAGTCTGTGACAGTTGGTATCAGAGCAACGTTACGATCCAAACAAGGGGAGACTCTGTCCGTGAGAAATGGCGAAAGGAGGTAAAGAGAAGGAGGTCAGTTCGACATCCGGTGTGGAGGAACGTGGAAGGGAGGCTACGTCCACATGTGCTGGAACCCAACGGGAGAAGAGTGTTTCCCGTGAGGCCTTGGGTGTGGCCGTGGGTGAAATTGGTGAGAAGCTCGAGAGGGTCGAGCATACCGTCACTGAGCTGGAGGGTGTAATGTTTGGTGGGCTTGAGGAAGTCAAGCAAACTGCTGCCGACTTAGACTCTCGGTTCATTCGACTCGAGGAGTTGGTGACGGGATCCATTCAGGCTGTGCGTGATGACATCGAGGGATGAAGGCACGCTTTACTATGATGGAGGAGGACATCACGCTGTTCAAGAGGGCAAGCGTGAATGCCGGGGCCGTTGGAGGAACCAGTGCGGGTCGGGTCGACTTTCCACGACCAAACCGGTTCAACGGTGTGAGGGATGCCAAGGAGGTGGAAAATTTTCTTTGGCAGATGGAACAATACTTTGACAATCTCAAACCTGGTGGATGAGAATGCCAAAGTAAAGGCCGCAACGTCTTATCTAACGGACACGGCCATGCTGTGGTGGCGAAGGAAGCACTCGGAGATCAAGCAAGGAACGTGCCAGATCAATACTTGGGAAGATTTCAAGAGGGAGTTGAAACGACAGTTCTATCCCGAGAATGTTGTCTATGAGGCCCGTAAGAAGTTGAGGGAACTTCGACAGCGTGGTTCGATCCGAGACTATGTGAAAGAGTTTACAACGCTCATGCTTCAGATTCCGAGCATGACAGGCGAGGATCTCGTGTTTTACTTCACCGACAGACTGCAATCTTGGGCCAAGCAAGAGTTGCAGCGTAGGGGTGTTCAGACCGTCGATGAGGCAATAACGGTGTCCGAGTCTTTGACTGACTTCCGTACCTCGGGTCCGTCCGAGTCCTTCAAGAGGAAGGAGCAAGTCGTGGCCAAATGTGGGGGAGCAAGACGGGATACAACCCGGCCGTCCAACCCGAGGGGCTTTGAAAGGAGTGCTCGGCGGGAGGATTTTAAGGCAAGGAAAAAGTCTTTCATTCCTAAGGGAGGATGCTTTGTGTGCAAGGGGCCACATGCGATGAAGGATTGCCCGAATATGGGATCTTTGTCCGCAATTATGGAGAATTGGGAGACCGAAACTCCGGAGGAGGGACCAAGTAAGATAGGGTCGTTGCAGCTACTCAACGCCCTCAAGGCTAACCCGGTGGTGAAGGCAACGAGCAAGGGGCTCATGTACATTGAGGCTTGGATCAACGACAAACCGACCCGAGTAATGGTGGACACATGAGCCACTCATAACTTCATGGCAATTGATGAGGCTGTGAGACTCGGTGTGAAGTGGTCCAAGAAGGATGGATAGATGAAGACGGTGAATGCTAAGGTTTAACCCGTCAATGGGGTAGCCCGAAGGGTCGGGATGCGGCTGGGCAGTTGGAGCGGACCGGTGGACTTCTCAGTTATTCCTATGGATGACTTCAAGGTAGTCTTGGGTATGGACTTCATGAGACAAGTCTCAGCCATACCCATGCCTGCATTGAGTTCGGTGTGCATACTCGAGAAAGGATCACCGTGCATGATCCCAGCCCTTGAAGAAAAGACGGATGGTATGCGGCAATTGTCGGCAATGCAAATCACCAAGGGGGTGAAGAAGGGTGAACCCACGTTTTTGGACATGATGAAGATGGAAGATGAATCTAAGAACGTGGAGTCCATCCCTCAAATCGTTGAGTCCGTCCTTGAAGAGAATAAAGACGTGATGCCCGCAAAGTTGCCTGAGGCTTGACCACCGAGGAGGGCGGTGGACCATCAGATCGAGTTGGAGCCGGGAGCCAAACCACCATCCATGGCGCCTTACAGGATGGCTCCATCCAAGCTTGAGGAGTTACGGAAACAACTCAACAAGTTGTTAGGGACGGGGAAGCTGAGACCGTCCAAGGCACCTTATGGCGCACCGGTTTTGTTCCAGAAGAAGCACGATGGGTCGTTGAGAATGTGCGTGGACTACCGGGCCCTTAATAAGGTGACAATCAAAAACCGTTATCCAATTTCGTTGATCGCGGATCTCTTCGATAGACTTGGTGGGGGGAAGGTCTATACGAAGATGGACTTACAGAAGGGATATTATCAAGTCCGGATTGCGGAAGGAGACGAACCTAAGACAGCATGCATAACGCGGTATGGGTCGTTCGAGTGGTTGGTGATGCCATTCGGTCTTACGAACGCCCCAGCCACGTTTTGCACTCTGATGAACCAGATCCTACAGCCCTACTTGGATCGGTTCGTGGTGGCATACTTAGACGATATTGTCATCTACAGCAACTCGATGGAGGAGCATGTAGATCACCTACGGACAGTATTCTGGGTTCTTCGTGAGAACGAGCTATTCGTGAAGCGGGAAAAGTACACGTTTGCCACCGAGGAAGTTCAAATCCTAGGCCATATCATTGGGCATGAGAAGCTGAAGATGGATGAACCGAAGGTCAAGGCGATTATGGAGTGGGAGGCCCCGACCAAGGTGATGGAGTTGAGATATTTTCTTGGTCTGGTCAACTACTATCGACGGTTCATCGAGGGATATTCGGGGAAGGATGCGCCACTGACGGACCTTCTCAAGAAGGGGAAAGATATGGGAGTGGTCTGATCAGTGTCGAGAAGCCTTCGAGGAGCTGAAAACGGCGGTAAGCCATGAACCTGTCCTTGCCTTGCCCGATTTCAGCTTGCCTTTCGAGTTACACACGGATGCCTCCAACTTTGCCATTGGGGGAATGCTGATGCAGAATGGACATCCGGTTGCCTTTGAGAGCCGCAAGCTTAATGATACGGAACAGCGGTACACGGTGCAGGAGAAAGAGATGACTGCCATCGTCCATTGCTTGCGAGTTTGGAGACACTATCTTCTGGGAGCACATTTTTCAGTTAAAACGGATAACGTGGCGACGAGTTACTTTTAGACCCAGAAGAAGCTGTCCCCGAAACAAGCGAGATGGCAAGATTTCCTGGCGGAGTTCGATTACACCTTGGAGTATAAGCCGGGAAAGGTGAACGTAGTGGCGGATGCACTAAGCAGGAAGGCGGAACTAGCGACCATGAGCCAAGTCGAGGGGACCATTATGGCTCGGATCCGGGAGGGGCTGGAGCATGATCCAGTTGCCAAGGAGCTAGTGAAGCTGTCCAATGAGGGGAAAGTGCATTGGTTTTGGGTAGAGGACGGGCTACTCTACACCAAAGGTCGTAGACTTTATGTCCCGAAGTGGGAAAGTCTTCGACGGGATATTATTCGGGAGTGCCATGATACTCGGTGGGCGGGCTATCCGGGACAGAAGAGAACGATGACACTTGTTGGAGCTGGATACTACTGGCCACAGATGAGAGATACCGTGGAGTTGTATGTAAAGACTTGTCTAGTCTGCCAACAAGACAAGTCCGAGAATAAGCAGTCTGCGGGTTTGCTGAAGCTACTTCCCATCCCAGGAGCGACCATGGGACTCGGTCTCGCTCGACTTCATCAGCGCGTTACCAAAGTCCGAAGGGTTCGGATCCATCTTGGTGATCGTAGACCGGTTCTCTAAGTATGGGACGTTCGTGGCATGTGGTCGAGACTATACCGCGGAGGAGGCAGCAAGGGCGTTCTTCAAGAACGTGGTGAAATTTTGGGGACTTCCGCGGAACATTGTGAGTGATCGGGATCCCCGATTCCCCGGGCGTTTGTGGACGGAGCTGTTCAGAATGCTGGGAACAGAGTTAAGTTTCTCAACAAGCTTTCACCCACAATCTGATGGGCAGACCGAGAGGGTGAATGCCTTGTTGGAGGGATATCTCCGACACTTTGTGAGCGCCAACCAACGGGACTGGGCCAAGTTGCTGGACATAGCCCAGTTCTCATGCAATCTTCAACGCAACATGGCAACGGGACAGAGTCCGTTTGAGCTTGCAACGGGACAACAACCATTAACCCTGCATACTTTGGCCACACCAAAGACCGAAGGGAAGAGTCGAGGGGCGTTTATAATGGCTAAGCAGTGGGAGGAACATGCTGATCTAGCCCGAGCATGTTTAGAGAAGTCCCGAAAGCGGATGAAGAAGTGGGCGGATGAGAAACGACGGCCTTCGGAGTACTTAGTGGGCGACCTTGCCCTTGTTAAGTTGCTTCCACAACAATTCAAGGCATTTCGGAGTCTACACAAAGGCTTGATCCGGAGGTACGAAGGGCCGTTTGAGATAGTTGGGAAGGTGGGGAAGGTTTCCTACCGACTGAACCTGCCGGATACATTGAAGATCCACCCGATCTTTCATGTGAGCATGCTGAAGCCTTACCATGCCGATGAGAACGACCAAGATAGAGGCGTCTCAAAAAGGGCACCACCAGTCATGACCAAGTCTTATAACAAGGACATTGAAGAAGTGTTGGCGTCCAAAGAGGTAAGGAAGCAAGGAGTCCCGAGGCAAACCCATTTTCTAATCAAGTGGAAGGGACTACCCGAGGCCGAAGCGACGTGGGAACCGGAAAACGATCTATGGCAGTTCCGGGAGGTATTGAACGCATACACGGCGACGAGGGCGTCACCGCCTTAGGTGGGGGAGGATGACACGCCCCATCAGGGTTGGAACGGAACCGGGCCGAGCCGAGAAGATCCCGGGAAACTTAGTATTTACTTAAGTGTTAAGCTTTGTAAAATATCTAAGATAGGATAATGTAAAATAATATGGGCTATCTTAAGGGCTAAGTTACTTAAGGGAAGGGTACTTCACCATGAAGTTACTTCATTAGAGGGAATTCTTAATAGCCGTTAGATCGGTTTGATCTCCACCGTCCGTTGAGGAGGTGATTTTGTATAAATAGGGGGTGAGATCCTCACTTGTAAAGCATTCAGTTCTAATAAGAAAACACTTCCTAAAAGCTCTAAGTTCTCTCTAAAAACGTCTCACTCTCTCTCTCTAAGTACTGATCAGTTTGTCCGAAAGACTAACTTAGCAAATCACACGGGTGAAAAGTGGTAAGGCCGCACGTCCTGATTGCTGTGAAGAAATCAGTCCGTGACATGAAGCATTAAAAATCTGATCTTGTTGAAATCGATTGAGATAAACTCTGGAAAAAACATCGAAATGATGTTCCACCATCGAAAGACATAAGCATAACAAACTGTAAAGGTTTGTATTGGATAAGTTATGTACTTTTAATAATTTTTATTTTAACATCCTTTTTTCAACGATAAAATTTTGTCTGAGAGAAATAATTAGTATGTTGTTTAACGGTTAGTTTTGTTATTGTACTTACCATGTTTTATTTGTCTTCAGGAATTATATTTATAATTTAGGACGACATGACTTTAATATTGAACATAAGTTTATATTTTCAGGTCTGCTATATATATATATAATTGATTTACAAATAAATATAGTATTGATATATAATTAATTAATATGTTTACATTGTTCATAGCAGAACACCGAAGATTAAAAGAGAAGGTTCATACATTACACTTGCTAAGATGATAACCGAATTTGACAAAATTTGGTATAATCTTTTTTTATTTCATCCTCTTTTAAATCTAGTGTGATGTTTATATCTTCATAATCTTAAGCATTTCGTATGCAGAACAGTATAATGATGAAGGACATGAGGCAAAGTAAAAGCAAAGGCTTACATAAACAGCTAAGTCTCAGATTATAGTTTTATTGTTTGGGTTATACATGAGGAAAGGTATATGTTTGATAGTTACTGAGTTGACTTAATAGTATTGATATACAATTCATTCATGTGCAGGTCGAGCAGTAAAAGTTTTAGAGACAGAGCTTTATTTATTATGAGGACATGGGACAGAGACATAAGGGCAAAGCAATACAAAATCAAGTAAGTGCAATCTAAAAGCTGTAAATTGTAGTAATTAGGGTTAGACCGGAAGATAATTTGTTGAGTGTTGATTTGAGAATATAGCGTTCTTAATTATAGACTTAACAATTAGTGTATGTAATATTTGATTAGAGATGAAGCTGGCGTCTGACTTTTCTGGCATATGATGTTATGTGTTGAAATATAAAACTGTTGCAGTAGTTCAGATATGCTTGTTACAAAATAGTCATTGTTTGTTACTGAGTCTTTCGAGCCTCATCCGGAATGTTTTTTCCTCATCATGAAAAAATAAAAATATCCCTTTGTGTAAGGAACTTTTCCTAAAGTTCCAATAATAATGTAAGAGAAATTTATTAAGATAAAACAGTAACTAAGCATAGAATCAGAGTACGAAAACAAATAACTGAAAATAGAAGTTTTAAGTTATAAAAGACTTAACAACAAAAAAATTCATAGATTATCGAAAATCTCTCTAAAAACCACATTTTTTGTTTGACGTTGAGGTTTGCCATCGCAGTCAACAATCAATATCTTTAAGCCTTTCTTTTAAGTCACTATGGAAACAACAACATATAATTGTCCATGAGAAAAAACTGGTCTTGGAAGATAAATTCCAACTTCAGACAATGTTTGACCTTGACTTTTATTGATAGTAATGGCGAATGCCACACCAATAGGCAGTTGTCTCCTCCTCATTTTGAATGACAATTTTTTATCTGAATGAGTTATAGAGAGTCTAGGAATTAGCACAGTTCAACCAATTTTTTCCATCTCCCCCGTAATAACCTTTGCCTTTATCATGAAGTCATACATTTCTGTAATTTGGAGTCTAGTTTCATTCATAAATCCACCAATAAGATCTATTTTTCTTAGCAACATCACTGGACAACCCACTTTCAGCTGCAGACTGTGACTTGGCAATCCTTAAGCTTTGATTCTGTTTAAAAAATTTGGAGTAAGAGCTTGATCATTAACAAAAAACTTATCTGAAGCACCAATAGAATCAAAACTCAGGTATATTTTTCCTCTCCTACAAGAAAGTGCTTAAATGTTAAAATAAATATAACAACCAAAAATATATTACATGTAAAAAATTAGAAAAATTGTAACTAACTACCGACTTTATCCAGCATATGTTGATTAATCATCTCCCCATCATCATTAGTAGGACATAGTATAGCTCTCTCGTGAAAAAAACTTTGCCTCCTTGTTATGGTGTAAAATAGTAGCATCTACATACACTGCTGAACTTATAGCTTCTATTGGATCTTTAGCATCCAGAATTAGAAACTCCTCTAGAATGTCGATAAGAGCTCCCCCATCATTTCCATCACCAATATATAATATCCATTGTGAAAACTCCTGCAAGTCTTTTGCCTCGTCAGCCGACAAATTATTGGACAGCAGATGCATGTTTTTGGTTAACTGCAAAACTTTTACATGCTTCCATAGATAAGATGAATTAAGATCAGCCATAACAATCTCTGCCCTTCCAGCTCCATGGATGACAGGCAACACGGATCTAAAATTTCCACCAAAAACGACAACTTTGCCACCAAAAGGTCATTTATCCTTATCTCCAACAATGTCAAATATACTCCTATCCAATGATTCAAAGCAATTCTTGCTCATCATTGGAGCT
This sequence comes from Moricandia arvensis, assembly GCA_905132765.1. NCBI lineage: Eukaryota > Viridiplantae > Streptophyta > Magnoliopsida > Brassicales > Brassicaceae > Moricandia > Moricandia arvensis. The sequence goes on from CAJHQP010003353.1 coordinate 34,483, forward strand.
TCATTCCAAATTATAAGGGAATCAGCTTTCACCAGATCTGTTTTATCTGTTGCTGGTGTAAGTTTGCAAGTGGAAAATTCATCTGGATTGATAGGAATTGTAAATCTAGAATGCGCAGTCCTTCCTCCCTGTAGCAACAGAGAAGCTATCCCACTCGAGACAACATTTTGACATATTTCTCCTTAACACGTATTGCAGCAGAAAGCAATCTCCACAAGAAAGTTTTTCCTGTACCACCAAATCCATACACAATAACACACCCCTATTTTTCTAGTGAAAACATCATCAGTAATCTCATCGTAAATCTTCTTTTGCTCATCTGTGAGTTTTGGAATGTCACGATCAAGTTCAGCTTCTAACTCTTGTCGGTCGTAACTGAGCTCAACCATAATTAAAAATGTTATTAACAACGTCTAGTATTGGTTTAGGCATACATTTCCACATCTCCAAAGAAGTTCCATTACTCTTTAGAAGCTTCTCAATCTCCATAAGCGCGCACTGTTGTTTTTCCGCATCACTCAACATAAGATCTTCATAAAAAAAATAGTGACTAACAATTCATACTTCTTTGCTGATATTGCATATGAAAATAAAATTGAGTCAAACAGATGTTACCTGGTCTATGTAATAGCTTTCTTCTCTTACGCTCAATGTCTTCAGATAGAAACAACCATCTCTGTTCCCAAATGACTTCTGGCTTTGACAAAGTATTAGACATGAGCATGATAACTAAATTTTGACGCAAATAACATGCAGAACCAGTAAAACTTGCTCTCAATAGGTCGTCTATATATTCTTGATCATCTTCTAACAGTCCCATCACAATACATGTCTCTTTGTATGAAGGATAAAGAACACCTCTAAACGTTTTAATATCTTCATAAGATGTTGACCCTCTGACAATGTTAAGCAACACACGGAAATATAAAGCGTCTTCAATCTAATGTGGTGCATAATTGATTCTTCCAATGCTGAATCCTTTCTTTCTATCCTGAAACTTTTTTTCTTTTTTTTGTTCCAAGTAAACATTGTTGGGATCTCAGCCAAAGTGAGTGTCCGAGCAATTGCACTGACCTTGTTCAGTTCAAACCAACCCAAAAACATAGTATTCTCAATAACCTTCATGTTGGTCACTTCTTCATATGTATCATCATCTTTGAAAATAATGATTTGTTTTCCGGGTAGATGCCACTGCAATCTCTCAACTTGTGTTGATCTGTAGTGAATTTGGAACATAAAAATCCTCCAAGCACCTTCGCAGGATGAGACGTATCTGAAAAATGGATAAGATAGAAACGAAATCAGGATTTAGTAAAATATCGTACATAAACATTTAGTAAACAAACACCTGCAATTGAAGAAGTCCTTGATTTCTTTTTCTTTTCTTTTCACTGAATTGTCCATTCGTTGAACTGTTTTGGTCTGCAGATCCTTTTTCTTGGGGTTCAATGGCAACAGTGACACGGTCTTGTCCTTTGTTAATATACTTGAATAAGTATTTTATAGAACCTGATTGATTGCACCATTCCACATTGATCTGAGCTCGGAAGCGAAGAGACAGTTCCTTGTTGTACGGTATAACATAACTATTGTCACACTTGAAACCTTTTTCTCAACAAATCTGTTTGGTTGATCTCGCCTTCTATATACATGAACGTCGTCTTTTTTTACAGTTGTTACATTAGCATAAGCCATAGGATACATCTTCGAACATAAACCATTTTCCATGCATGGTGAATTCATATTAACAGCTCCACATGGACCATGAATCATCATATCTTTGATAATATGATAAAGCTCTTCCTCTTTGTACTTATCTGGAATCTCAGCAGAGATAACCTTGTCAATATCATCAGTGGTAATAAATTTGGAATTAGGATGCATGAACAACAAAATATGTGCATGTGGTAGACCACGTTTCTGCCACTCCACAGTGTACATTGCTGAAATAGAGAAATGAAAAATATCAGTTAGTAAATGCTTTAAAACACGTTAGGAAACTCATTATATAAAAACTAGATTAACACATAGTAACTCACAAGAGACTGTCTTCCCCAGAAGCTCTTTATCCATTAAATCAATCATGAGATTATCAAGTTTGCTTTTGAAAAGCCTCCCAATAATATCAGGCTTGTCATCAACAATTAGGTTCCGCTGTTGTAGATACTTGGTGATTTCAGGCCATTTAGGATTGCAGGTGAATGCTATAATAGATCAGGAAACCTATAATATTTGCATATAGCCATCGCATCAAGATAATTGTTCTTCATGTATCGTGGTCCTCCTGTGAATGAGGCTGGTAGCAAAAATCGATCTCCTTGGTTATGCATATCCTTATTTCCTGAGTTTCCAGCCTATTTTGTAGAGTCATAGCTATCTGATCGAAGTTTTTTTTTGGTTCATCCTTAGATAAAAAATCTTGTTAGACTCGATGGAAGTATAAGAATCAACCAGAAATTGCTGAAACACACGTTTAGAATGCAGTAGTGTATGACAATCATTCTCTCTTTCATGTAAACGAAATGCATACCACTGTCTCATACTAATAGTACGCCTCTTTAGTTTAGCAGTAGCCTCTGTATCTCTCTTTTTAATTCCAATTCTAAAACCATCTTCACCATAAGTAAATATCAGAGGATATTGAAGTGCCAAGTAAGAAGGGTGAATCTCACTTATCCTCTTAAGCTAACCAGTTTGTTTCTCTTGCAACACAATATCCCTTTTATCCATGTCCAAATTGAAATCGCCAGGAATTAAAGCTGCAACCTTAGATGTTGTAGGAGTGTCGTATGTCCTTCCATCTTTTTCACGACTGCTAATAATGTGCATATGAAATGAATCTTTGGGATTAGTGTCAAATCTATCCTTGGGATTAGTGTCAAATCTATCCTTAGCTGATCTAAATTGATGGACATACAGATTGATCTCATTTAGCATCTTCATTAAAGCTTCAATAACTTGTTTCCGAATAGTCTCCTTTTTAGATGTTTCTGAAGATGTCTTGTACTTTCTGCAAAGACAAAAGCCCATTACTATATATACATGTTCAAAAACGAAACGGAAAAGGTTCAAAAATTAGAAAAAAAAATGAGTACCCAAATATAGAAGCACGGTTGGTAACTTCATTTTTGTGTCTACAATATAAAACATATTAATAATGTAGTGAAGTAATTGTGAAAAATTAAAATATGTCTAAAAGTATGTTTTGTGGAAGGACTAAATCATTAGTAAGGTTGGTTGCATTTGAAAGTGTCGAGGATGGAAATTTAGAATGAATATTTGAGATATCAGCTAGAACCCTTGGAAAAGCTTGGCTTAGAGGAACAAAAGTGAAAGTGTTCTCTGATTCATTGGTATTTCGCCTTCTCTTTCGTTTTCTTGGTTGTGAGTGTATCAAATGAGGGTCTTCTTGGTTGTGTTTGTCATTGTAATTTGTCGTTGATCTGAACATTACGGCTAGCACTTGTGATATCTAGGTCTGGAAATAGTTTTATTAACTAACAATAAAAACACAAACTATAGAAAATCTATCAATATCTTATAAAATATTTGATTAGTTTTAAAATATATATATCTATCTTATTAAAGTAAAAAGTACTTTAAGATTTTGTTTGGGAAACATGGATAAGATTATAAATAAGAGTTGTTTGGAAATATGGATAGCAGTATAAAAAATATTTCCTTTATTTATAAATTTAGCATTTGGATTACAATAAATTAAGTATTTACATTTTGTATTTCATTTTTAATATAATATAATATACAAATAAAAAACTATTATCAAACATCTATATTATAAAATAATATATTGTACTCTATATGTAAATTACAAAACATAAAAAAATATACATGAGATTTTTTTTATAAAACTAGAAGTTTATTAAATTTACGTTCAACACAAGTTAAACCAAACACCCACCGGGGCGCGGGTCAAATTCTAGTTTCCATTATAAATGTAGACAAATGATTTCAATATCATTCACATTTAGTTTCACTAAAATTAAAAAAAAATTATAATATGAATGTACTTTTTATTATCCAACTATAGCTGTCGACATTATAAATAAATACTATAGAAACAAAGGTGACAAATTTAATATGTATATTAAATTTACATAGATAAGTTACATTAATCATGTTGATATGTTTCCAAATATAAGCATATTTTAAAATTGTTTATAATTCATCTCGGAAATAAAATTTTAAAGAAACAATTTAATATTAAGCAACAAAAAATTATTCATGAATTAGTCAAAATAGAATCGAACATAAATTGTTAACTAAGTAAATACCCAAACAACGTAAATTAAAAATAACAACAAAAACCAAAATGCAGGAAAACAATAAAAGCAGTCATCTTCCAAACTTAGCCACGTTTTTAGCAGCTTTTTCAGCCTTCTCAATTTTTACTGTCATTAAGCATGGTTTCTTTGATGCTGAACTGATGTCAGGCAGAGAAATAGCCTCATCTTCTTTTCTCTTACTGGATTGTGTGGACACGGAGTCATTAAGCTCTTGGCTATTAGTTAAGTTAACAGAAGCCTGTATAAAAATACATTGATAAAGTCGTTGTAAGACAGAAACTCTGAAAAGAAAAACATAATATCAATTACACAATATACCTCATCACCACTGGTAATTGTCAAAGGCTTATCAGAGTGACATGGTGTGATTGCACCAGTAAAGCAATTCATTCTGTCTTTGTAAGCTTTCCCAACTTTGAAAATATCAGCACCATACCATACATTATCTTTCTCAACATAAACTCCATGGCATTTGTGATCGACCATGGATTTTACCCATTTTAGCCATGGTTTATAGGTGTTTTCATATATATTTACTACAATATAGAGTCTATTTAGAGTATTTACAGGTTCAGGTATGTTCTGGAGAAATATGGTGATTTTGGTGTCTTTTGGAGCCTTTAAGTGCAGAACTACGCAGATGCGTCAGATGTTTAGATTTGGATGGAGACCTTCCCATGGTGAGATTGATCCCATACTTTGACACAAGATATAGCTTTGAGTTAGATTTCCAATGCCACTGGTTTGAGGTCAATCCAACGGTTAGATCAGAAGTTATGCCCGTTTTACTGAAGAGTGGTCAGTCTGCCTCGCGAGAGAAAGCTGTCAAGAAGATATGTGCATGTCGATCGATGGGAGACACTTCACATCGATCGATATGAATGCCAGAACGTGGGATGACTATAATTCATAACCGACTGAAGCCCACAAGTTACCAAATACCCTTGACGACTTGAAACCCTATTTATGTTATTTCTAAGTCATTGTTGACGGCTACGCTACACAAGCTTTTCTAAGTTCTTTTCTATTGTTTCTCTTAGTTAGGAGAGAAGGGAGGAACTACTATCAGAGTCCTCCTGGAACTCCATTGGTTTTATATCTATTCTATTTCAGTTTTATATCTATTCATCTATGATTTCTGTGACAATTTTCATGTCTGAATAGATCCACCTGTTGGATTAGGGTTCAGATAGGTTGTGGGATTAGCCCCAGCTATAGATTGCTAAATTGTGTTATTCATTGTTAGGATGTTCTTAATGCTTGTTTCTAGAGCCATGAACTAGAACCATGAACTGGAATAATTTAATTAATTAATCTTCATCCTGATATCATCCTCTATAAGCTAAGATCCTCTAGGGATAAGCGATAGCCGTTCTATGATCTTGGTGGGCATTATTTCATACTCGATCTGAAGCTATATCGATCGATACTCCTATAGAGTAATCGATCGACGACAAGTATATATCGATCGATGTTACGATAGTGATATCGATCGATATTGTCGGCATCAGATTCATGGACGAGTCTAGACTGCGAAAGCTGATAGATTCATCTAAGAGTTGAAGCTCTTTAATATCATGCATGCAACTTGTTAGGCATCTATAGAATTATAATCCTGATTTCTTGAACAGAAACCCTAGATCTAGCAACCATCCTTCCATCCAACAAATCCTTGCCAAGCTGAACAATTACCTTGTGCATCTTGTTTTCTGCTTTCTAGTTTACTAATTTATTTATTGGCATTAAAACTTATTAGCCTAGCTTAATCTTATAACTATTAGATCTATTAGGTTCCTTAGCTTCTTGTGGATTCGATCCCTAAGTACTACAATTGAACCTCTTTTGATGAGAGTAATTCACTCCTTAGGGTAATTTGAGTGATATCAAATTTTGGCGCCGTTGCCGTTCAATCATTCCTATCTGCCTTTTTGAATAGATCTTTCTGCCTACTTATGTTTGTTGTTCTAGTACTTATCCCTGTCCTTCGTCACTACTTAATACTTCTCTACTTTCATACAATCTTTGCTTGAGCTTTGATCGCCATTAGATCTTGTTTAGTTAGATTTAGTCTAGGTTTTGTTACTGTTTTAAAATACTGATAATTTTTTTCTTCTTCTTCAGGTACATACATCTCAGTACCAGGAACAATGAAGAGAGGATTTCTAGTTCCTTCAAGGAAGGAGCCTGCTGGTTCACGCTTATCATCGACACCCTCCAAGCAGAATCGATCGACAGCGTACACCAGACATCGATTGATAAGGCACACCATCAATCGATCGACAAAGCCTCGCCGGGAGCAGGTAAGTTTTCTGTTAACACATATGTTAATCAGGAAGTAGTCCAAATTGAACCAATAGGTCAAATAAGCAATGCAATTAAACAAAATAAAAATAAAAATGGGACCACAATCCCTGTTACAATCCATTCCACCTTGAATAAAGGTGAAGAAATAAAATTGCCCTTGCAAAACTACTTAAACCCTGTTCCCCTGAAATCGATCGACACAGCTCACCCCGTGTCGACCGATACTGCTCACCTGAAATCGATCGACACAGCTCACACCGTGTAGAACGATACTGCCCACCCGAATTTGATCAACACGGTACATCCCGTGTTGAGTGATACTGTTATCCTGAAATCGATCGACACCGCCATCCTGTGTTGACCGATACTTTTCTTCCAAGATCGACCAACACTGTTTGTGGAAAGGAAGAAAATTATGACTCCAAGCTGAAACTTGAGTACATCCCTATTATAAGTCAGCGTCTCTTTCATGGTTATCATGACGAGCAACCAATAGTTCATACTGATATGTTTGAAGACCTAATCTGGTCTATCTTTGATGAAGCCACTGAAGACTACCACTTCTGCAAACTCTTTCCTTTCACTCTTGCTGGAGAAGCAAGACGATGGTTCAAAGAGTTGCCACCAGAGTCCCTAAAAACATGGATTGATATCGCGGAAGCCTTCTATATGTTAATTTGGTTGGTATGGCTTATGCTTACCTTAACATGACAGAGAGATTCGAAGGCTGCATTGTGGACGCCGGTGATGCTTGTTTTAGGAACTGGAGAAGAAGAGAGAGACATTTTCTAGGAGATGGTTAAGGCTATGAGGATTCGATGAGTTTTGTAGAGATCCAGATTGGGTTCATGAAAGATGAGAATCATATATATATATAAGGTTTACAGAGGGGATACAAATCAGGAACATTTATGATCAAGCGATGTAAGATGGAGAGATGAATAATTTACTGGTGAAAAAAAGATTACGAAGAAACACACGGCGCAGCTCTGTAACTCAAACCTATCGAGACGATGATGTAAGGAATCTTAACTCATCTTAAATGACGACGGTTTGCAATATGAAAAACTATAACTATTGTAAACTTGAGAATTTTCTTCATATAACGTGATGAAACCCAATTAAAAATGAAACCCATAATATACTTGCAGTTCCGACCCTCAAAAGAAGCCAAAGAAGCAAGAGTTTCTGGTTTCATAAATATATATTAGTTTCGGCCATCAATGTAGAAGTTATACTTTAGTTTAGTGGTAAAAATGTTAGTGTTTGTATTTTAATAACCTGGGTCCGAATCATGTGTTTGACAGTTTTTCATATTTTTTAAAAGTGGAATCCACCCGATGCTGAGGTGGCGCGCTAAGGAGTCTTGAAACTCAACCATTATAATATTATATAGTTTCGGCCATCAATGTACAAGTTATAATTTAGTTTAGTGGTAAAAATGTTAGTGTTCGTATCTTAGTAACATGGATTCGAATCATGTGTTTGACAATTTTTCACATTTTTTAAAAGTGGAACCCACCTGATGCTGAGGTGGTGCGCTGAGGAGTCTTGAAACTCAACAATTATAATATATATTACCTTATTATGTTTAATTTTACATTTTAGAAATATTGATATAATGTATAGTTTTACATTTTAATATTACTGATAAATATAATTTTGAAAATAATAACTAATATGTACATATACAACATTATAAATGGAAATACTACATTAAACATATGTAAGATTACCATGATATATATAATTTTGAAAATGAAAATATATGTAAATATAAAACATTAGAAATGGAAATACTACATTAAACAAATGTAAGATCACCATTTTTCATTTTTTAAAATAATCCAAAATATTGATAATATTATTACACTATTAGGTTTAGTTTTACATTTTCAAAATATTGATATAATGTATAGTTTTACATTTTAATATATAATAGAAGAATTATATATATAGTAATAAGAAAATACACAATTTAAAAAATGAAAAAATACATTAAACATATATCTTAAATGCAAAATAACGATATTATTAAGTACATATAGAATATACAAAAATAATATTAATACAAAAATACACAGTTAAAAATGGAAAATATATCTTAACAAAATATAGATATTAAATAAATATACATTAAACATCTATCTTAATATATAAAATATAGATATTAAATAAATATAGATATTAAATAAATATATAATAGGTAAAAATAATAATAATAAGCAAATACACAATTAAAAAAGGAAAAGTACATTAATCACTAAAATATATCTTAAAATGTAAAATATAGATATTAAGTAAAATAAAGTATAAGACGATTTTTATCATGTGAGTTTGTTTTTTTCACCAATATTGAGTTTGGTTTGGTGTGATTGCGTGATAAATATGCAGTATGTGTATGTTTTTACTATTATAGAGATTTCAAAAATCTTATGAGTATAGATGATATTTTCAAAATCTAGTGTTATGAGTAAAAATATAAAGAATTCACTTCCCAATAACAATGGGAATTCGACCAAAAAAAGTACGAACTTTGCACGAATTGCCAAAAAAACATGAACTCTTAGGCTGGCCAAAAAAAACAAAAAATTTCATTGGACTTTATAATTAAATAACAAAGTTTTAGTTGACTTGTCAATTTAGCACGCCGTCAACAAATTTAACAGAAAAAAAAGATGTGTCGTTAAGTGAAACTAAATCTGAAAATAAAATCATGTACACCCGAGTATACATTAAACAAATATATCTTAACAAAATATAGATATTAAATAAATATACATTAAACATCTATCTTAATATATAAAATATAGATATTAAATAAATCGATAATAGGTAAAAATAATAATAATAAGCAAATACACAATTAAAAATGGAAAAGTACATTAATTACTAAAATATATCTTAAAATGTAAAATATAGATATTAAGTAAATAAAGTATAAGACGATTTTTATCTTGTGAGTTTGTTTTTTTCACCAATATTGAGTTTGGTTTGGTGTGATTACGTAGATAAATATGCAGTATGTGTATGTTTTTACTATTATAGAGATTTCAAAAATCTTATGAGTATAGATGATATTTTCAAAATCTAGTGTTATGAGTGAAAATATAAAGAATTCACTTCCCAATAATAATGGGAATTCGACCAAAAAAAGCACGAACTTTGCACGAATTGACAAAAAACATGAACTCTTAGGCTGGCCAAAAAACACAAAAATTTCATTGACTTTATAATTAAATAACAAAGTTTTCGTTGACTTGTCAATTTAGCACGCCGTCAACAAATTTAACAGAAAAAAATTGATGTGTCGTTAAGTGAAACTACCCGAGGATTCGAACCCGAACCCGGGTTGATTGAAGTCAAATGGCAAGGCGTTTTACCACTCGGCTAGTGCCACATTCAATGTAATTACTAACACATTTAATTTTATTTGGTACTGATTACATATAAAAATTGTCTAAAACTTTAAAAGATCTTTAAAATTCCAAAAAATAAAAAAAATAAAGAATTTTTATAAAATTAATTTTGAAATTAAAATAAAAATAAATTTTATTTTTTTCTTTAAAATTCAAAAATCTTACAAAATATTCATTTTTAAAAACAATTGCTAAAAACTGGAATTACTTATAAACACAAAAATACCCACATATTAAAATTAAATTAAAATGTTTAAAATAAATATTGTACCCACTATGAGTGTGATTTAATTTTTTCTGAAAACTTAAAAAGATCTTTAAAATTCCAAAAAGTTCAAGAAATAAAGATTTTTTATAAATTAATTTTGAAATTAAAATAAAAAATAAAATTTTTTTTTTCTTTTAGAAAATCAAAAGTCTTCCAATTTTTTTTTCAAAATTCCAAAAAATTTAAAAAATTCAAAGAAAATGCAAAAAAATTAAGTTAAAATTATTAGATAAAAATTAAAATCACACTCATAATGGATACAATATTTATTTTAAGAATTTTAATTTAATTTTAATATGTGGGTATTTTTGTGTTTAAAATTAATTTCATTTTTAGCATTTTTTTAAAAATGAATATTTTGGAAGACTTTTGATTTTTAAAGAAAAATAATTTTTTTTTATTTTAATTTCAAAATTAATTTATCAAAAAATCTTTATTTCTTCAACTTTTTGGAATTTTACAGATATTTTTAAGTTTTTAGACAATTTTTGATATTCAATCAGTACCAAATAAAATTAAATGTGTTAGTAATTACATTTAATGTATCACTAGCCCAGTGGTAAAACGCCTTGCCATTTGACTCAATCAACCCGGGTTCGAATCCTCGGGTGTACATGTTTTTATTTTCAAATTCATGTAAAACGACGTCGTTTTATCTCATTTGAAAACGACGTCGTTTCACTTAACGGCAACACTTAACGTTACATTTAACGCTGTACTGATATGGCTAGTCAATATTAAGTTGCTTAATAAACCAAAAAGTCAACAAAAGTACAGAGTTTTTTTGGCAAGACTCGAGTATAAGTTTTTTTGGTAATTCGTGCAAAGTTTGTGCGTTTTTTGGTCGAATCCCCCAATAATAATAGAGTTTAATAAAATAGTAAAATCAATAGTAACTAAACTTTATGAATAACAAAGGATTTGCATGGAGGTTTAAAAGTTTTCAAACCAATAACAATGGATTTTGGCAAAAAAATTAAAATTCATAAACCAGTAACAATGGACTCTCAAAATTTTATAATTCCTTTAAAATTTGAAAAATCTAAAGTCTATTTCATTTCTTCGTAATTGATAAAAAATATAGAAATCTATCTTTTAATTTGAAAAATTGAATCTATAAATATACATTCAAAAATTGATCTTAGAGAAAGAATAAAATTAGTTTGGATAATAATACAATATATTTAAATTTATTTTTGTCAAACACGTATTTTCTTTCTTTTGAATGATCTTTTATTTTATATGATTAATCTAAACTATTAAAGGGGAAGTACAAAATAAAAATAACCCTTAGTTTTTTTCTCAAAAATTACAATAGAATGTCACTGCAATTAAAACACTGTAGTTTTGCTTTTACATGGGCTTCAATATAAGTTTAAAATCCAATAATTTTAAATGAAAACAAAATTGCCCAAAACCAAACAGTCCAATTCAATTTTAAAAATGACATTTGTTACTAAAATTGCTAAAGATCTTATTTTTTGTCTTTTTTTGCTTTCTAAATAATTTATTTTACAAAAATAAATATAAAATATAATTTTAAAATATAATTACAATCTCTAAATTTATAATATAATTTAATAAAATACAAACAATCTTAATAAGATACTCTAAATTTTATACTTAATAAAAGTATATATCAAAAATTATTACAACTTGATAGTTAGAAAAAAAGCGCTAAACAAAATGAACAAGATACACCGACATCATAACTCAATAACCTACATAAATATGAATGCTTTTTACAACAAATATAAATATATATTTATACAGAACATAAATCCGCACGGACGCGCGGGTCAAAAACTAGTTCATGTTTAAGGTTAACTATATAAATATAAACATAAATTTAATTTAACGTGTGAGTTCAGAGGCGAAAAATAATTTCACGAATATATATCATTATATTATATTATTATATTATTTTAATTTGAAAATAATTACGTATTCTACTTTTGTCAATTTCTCTTTTGAATTATATACAATTAAAAATTTTACTTTATGAATATTTATTTATGTGTTTTCTGTTTTTGAATTTTTTTATCAAAAATATATTTTCCGGATAACAACACAATATATATAAGAATTATCTTTTTATTTTATTTTAAATATATATTTAGATTATGGATAATTCTTATCATTATTATTAATTTAAATCATTTATCTTATCAAATAAGTATTAAATTCGTTTTTATTTTTAGCTGATTTATATATTTTATTCATTAAGGGTATAAACGATATTAACCACTCTAACTTTTAACGTGAGAGCTCCATTGCGAAAAATCACTTCGCAAATAATAGTATAGATAATAATACAATATATTTGAATTTATTTTTGTCAAACACGTATTTTTCTTAAGGTTTAACTATATAAAATATAAATATAAATTTAATTTAACGTGTGAGTTTTGAGGCGAAAAATAACTTCACAGATATATATTATTATATTATATTATTATATTCTTTTAATTTGAAAATAATTACGTATTATAAATTTTCAATTTTCTTTTCTGAATTATATACAATTAAAAATTTTACTTTATGAATATTTATTTATGTGTTTTCAGTTTTTGAATTTTTTTAATTAAAATGTATTTTCCGGATAACAACACAATATCTATATAGGAATTATCTTTTTATTTTAAATATATATTTAGATTATGGATAATTCTTATCATTATTATTAATTTAAATCATTTATCTAATCAAAGAAGTATTAAATTCATTTTTATTTTTGACTGATTTATATATTTTATTCATTAAGGGTATAAACGATATTAACCACTCTAAATTTGAACGTGAGAGCTCCATTGCGAAAAATCACTTCGCAAATAATAGTAATAGGTGTTTTGCCCGCACATGCGGGGCTTAATTATATTTAAGTTAATTAAAAAAATTATGAAAATAAATGATTAATTGCATCCAAATAATTTGACCTAAAACATTAAACTTTTTTTACGTTGATAAAGTTATTCACAAATTAAAAACAAATCTATGTTTTCCTTTAATCCATCTTATTTTATACTTAGTTAATATATATTTATACCATAATTTAACAATTTATACTACATTACACAATCTCATTATAAAAAGATGATAGATTATATTAAGTTATCAACAGCATAAAGTTTCAGATTATTCCTATTATCTTTAACAACTATTGGAATGAAAAATATTTAATAACTATGTATTAACTGGCCAATTTATTTGTATATTTAATATCTCTATAATATTATTTGAGAAGTCAGTTTCCTATGTGTTGCTCTCACGTTCACTTTCACGATGGTTGATTACACTAATACCCTTAATGAATTAAAAATAGTTAAAATAATATTATTCATTCTTTTATTTAGTTTTCTTTTCAAAATTTCCAAAAATATATCTAATAAAAAGGAAATTTTTTATAAAGTCATAAAAACAAATTGAAAACGAAAATATGTTGCGACCCTGATCAGCTTCATTCTCAAGAACATGCAGTCTCGAATGTTCATTAGGACATTCGAGGATGATGGTAATGATAACTCACTAAGCTCGGTTAGCTTTTGTAGTTTATCAAGTTTAGTATATATATTATATTTATATATTAAGTGATTGGCGGGGTGACGTGGAAGTGATGTTTAAGATAAGATTCATCTTGATGGAATGATAGACCTTATCTGTATATAGTAGTTGTGGGAACCGAAATCCACCTACTGTCAATAAATCGTAAATAAGGAAACTTTGGGAAAACCCTAAGTTTCCAGAGGAACCGGCTATCTACAGAACCGCACAACGATGATTAAGAAAACGATGAACTTAAAATTAAAAGAGAATGAACGCGATTGAGAGCAAGGTTCTTATTCCGAATCCGCGTAAGAACTGTTACAATGAGAGTAGCCTAAACTCTAGAAATCTAAGAATGAAAACCCTAGTTGAGACGCAGCTCGCCAACAGAAAACGGAAATATTCCTAAATGCTAAGTTTGGTGGTGAAAGCTCTGAAAATCGTGTCCCTGCTTCTGCCCTATGCCTCTTGCTTATATACTCCCTCTTAGGCGGTTTTAGTCTTTCCATTTCGCCCGAATTCGAGTTTATCGGGAATCTTCCATTTTTCTTGATCCTTCCTTTTCTCCCGCGGAAATCTTCTATTTATCTTCAAACTTGCCTTTTGTCTTCAAACTTGACATTTATCTTCCTTCTGCAAGTAAACCATCAAAACGTTATCGTATCTTCGAGTTAGATTTCGTTAAGATCGCGGGATGGATTTTTATCTGTTTTAGGACCTTTCGGGCTGTTTTACGATAAATCCGTTTTACGACTTTATACGAGATCGTTTCCTGATCCGATGCCGTTTTTAGTAAATTCCCCGAGTTAATCGTAAAGTTTAGCTATGTTCGTTTCTTGGTTAATCGTTGCCGTTCTTTTACGATTTTGTCGACGTTTTTATTAAAAACGCATTTTTTATGATTTTAGCAGAAAATCTCGAATGAATCGTATAGTTTAGGCAATGTTCGGTGTCTCGTTTAACCGTTGCCGTTTTATACGATTTCCTCGAGTTCTTTTCGAGAAAACAAAGTTTTACGGTTTTTATCGTAAAACTCGAATGATAGGTCGGATCGAGATGAAACGGGAGACATTTTGACCATGGTTTGGAACACGACTATGTCGAAGGATGTAAGCACTGAATCGGGGATACGGGAGATCGAGGCTCGAGATGGTCGGTTCGACGTACGATGAACCGAGCCGGACCGGTCCAGCTCTCCGGTCGGTGAACTGTCCGTGACGCTCCTAGTTCGCCCAACGGCAAACTAGCCGGGACGAGGCTAGTTTGACATTGGGCGAACTAGTCGGGACGAGGCTAGTTTGCCCCAACGGCAAACTAGCCGGGACGAAGCTAGTTCGCGTTTTACGGCGGTTTCGGTTTTTCGCGGTTTTGTAAAACGATTCTTCGAGTTTTATAAAACGATTCTCGAGTTTTATAAAACGATTCTTCGAGTTTTATAAAACGATCCTTCGAGTTTTATAAAACGATTCTCGAGTTTTATAGGACGATTCTTCGAGTTTTATAAAACGGTTCTCGAGTTTTATAAAACGGTTCTCAAGTTTTATAAAACGATCCTTCGAGTTTTATAAAACGATTCTCAAGTTTCCGATTCGTTCAGCATCGAGTCAGGGTTATCTTTCCGGAATCCTTCTCCGGTAAGTTACCCTACTCGGTTCTGGGACGATCCGTAGGAGCGCCGAAATCAAGCCTCCTTCTGCGGATCTTGGTAGTTCCGCGGGGGCGAATTGCTCTGGTTGTCGCAGTTAGGGTCTTAACCCGTTTTGCGAGCGAACCGATGAGCTTTTCCTGCTCTTCCGATTTTTTGTTAAACTCGGAAAGCATCTTTTCGATGGTCTTGGCGTTAGCGTTTGAAGTGTTGGCCGCGGACGCATCTTGTGGTGGTTTTGTAGTGTTGGCCGCGGACGCATCCCGGCGTTAGCGTTTGTAGTGTTGTCGCGTTCGTTGCGAGTTTGGTTGTCACCAGTCATCGTTTCTTCGTTGGACATGTTGCGGCTTCGGTGTAAGATAGATCCGACCACCAAAGAGAATGAACGAGATTGAGAGCAAGAAGGTTCTTATTCCGAATCTGCGTAAGAACTGTTACAACGAGAGTAGCCTAAACTCTAGAAATCTAAGAATGAAAACCCTAGTTGAGACGCAGCTCGCTAACAGAAAACGAAAATATTCCTAAATGCTAAGTTTGGTGGTGAAAGCTCTGAGAATCGTGTCCCTGCTTCTGCCCTATGCCTCTTGCTTTTATACTCCCTATTAGGCGGTTTTAGTCTTTCCATTTTGCCCGAATTCGAGTTTATCGGGAATCTTCCATTTTTCTAGATCCTTCCTTTTCTCCCGCGGAAATCTTCTATTTATCTTCAAACTTGCCTTTTGTCTTCAAACTTGACATTTATCTTCCTTCTGCGAGTAAACCATCAAAACGTTATCGTATCTTCGGGTTAGATTTCGTTAAGATCGCAGGATGGATTTTTATCATGTTTTAGGACCTTTCGGGCTGTTTTACGATAAATCCGTTTTACGACTTTATAGGAGATCGTTTCCTGATCCGATGCCGTTTTTAGTAAATTCCCCGAGTTAATCGTAAAGTTTAGCTATGTTCATTTCTTGGTTAATCGTTGCCGTTCTTTTACGATTTTCTCGACGTTTTTATTAAAAACGCGTTTTTTATGATTTTAGCGAAAAATCTCGAATGAATCGTATAGTTTAGGAATGTTCGTTGTTTCGTTTAACCGTTGCCGTTTTATACGATTTCCTCGATTTTTTTCCGAGAAAACAAAGTTTTACGGTTTTTATCATAAAACTCGAATGATAGGTCGGATCGAGACGAAACGGGAGACATATTGACCGTGGTTTGGAACACGACCGTGTCGAAGGACGTAAGCACTGAATCGGGGATACGGGAGATCGAGGCTCGAGATGGTCGGTTCGACGTACAATGAACCGAGCCGGACCGGTCCAGCTCTCCGGTCGGTGAACTGTCCGAGCCTTGATATCCCACGTCCTCGATTCAAGGCATACGTCCTTCAGCACGACCATGTTCCGAACCACGGTCGGAACGTCTCTCGGCTCGTCTCGATCCGTCCTGTCGTTCGAGTTTTACGATAAAAACCGTAAAGTCTTGTTTTCTCGAAAGAATTGAAGGAAATCGTATAAAACAGCAACGGTTAAACAAAACACTGAACATTGCCTAAACTATACGATTTACTCGAGATTTTTCGTGAGAAATCATAAAAACGCGTTTTTAATAAAACTTCGAGTGAATCATAGAAAACGGCAATGATTAACAGAAACACCGAACACTGCCAAATTTTACGATTAACTCAAGAAACTTATTTAAAAATGGCAACGCATCAGGAAACTATCTCGTATAAAGCTGTAAAACGACTTTACCGCAAACGGCTCGAAAAGACCTAAAGCGCGATAAAAGCTTATCTTGCGACTTTGACAAAGTCTAACCCAAAGATATGACGACGTTTTGATGATTTACTCGCAGAAAGAAGATAAATGTCAAATTTGAAGATAAATGTCAAGTTTGAAGATAAATAGAAGATTTCCGCAGGAAAAAAGGAAAGATCAAAATAAATAGAAGATTCTCGATAAACTCGAATCTGGGCGAAATGGAAGGATTAAACCGCCTAGGAAGGGAGTATATAAGCAAGAGGCAGAGGACAGAAGCAGGGGGCAAATTTCAGAGCTCTCATCTGAGACTTTTACAACTTTTCTAGACTTAGAATTTTCCGCACTTAGAAACTAAGGCTTTTTTCTCGACGAATTCGGTTTCTATGACTGACGCTCAATTACTAGACGAACTCGCCCAGGCAGTTTGATCTCTGGTCCAGCTCTATCAACTGAACTATGTTCTACTTTATCCTCGAAAGGGGTATGTAGGCAGCCTTTCATAAGGTTCAGTCCGAAATCAATCAAACTCTCTTTTCTTATCTTTTTTCGTCTTTTGTTATCGAGCTGCGACTCGACTAGGTTTAGGGTTTTATATTGATAACTCGCTGACTGCCCCTGCGGCCAAAGCCTTTGTAATCTCTTTAAAGATCGCAATGCTCTTACGCGAATTCGAAATAAGATCGACTTTCTTTATAAATTCGTTTTATTATGTTTTTTATATTTTCTGCATTTATTTGGTTACTTGTCGTTGGCTTCCGCACAGATCCGGGTCCTCTGGAAAATTAGGGTTTTCCTAAGTTTCCTTATTTTACGGAAATCGACGGTGTAAACTTCGGTTCCCACAAGGGCTTGCTAGAGCGATGCTAGTGGACTATCACTGATTTTGATGTTGGTGATGACTGCCTCTGATTGGGAATATAGAATCCAACGGTTGTAAAGGCGTGATATATAGTTGAGACTCGGGACCAAGTAGGAACCAAAGACTGTAGGGCTCTGATTTGTGGTTGAGATCTGGAACCTGCAGGAATCAATCCCAGGTGTGGTAGCTCCTGTGTCGAGTTATGCTACAGCTGGTAGCATGGTGTTATACTTCCTTAGAGAAGTGTTATGGGATCCCATGTGCGCGAGCTTTAAATTTGGTAAGATTGTGTCGATTCTTGCCCTCAGGTGGCTGGGGTTGAGAGATTTTTGAGAGGATCATGTAATGTTCCTCTTACCTATCACATCTTCACATAGTATATGATTGCCCCTCCTAAGGCCAAACTGTTAGGGTTTTTTTATGTACAAGCGATTCGTGCTCAGTTCTATGGAATGATAGGGAGAAGGAGACACCTTTTCGTAGTGCATTCTTCCGCCTTGATAGGTGATATCATTCAAATGTTTAACCCTAAGGAGTGAATTACTCTCTCAAATAAGAGGTTCAATTGTAGTATTTAGGGATCGAATCCACAGAGAGCAGGAGCACACAATAGACTATAGAAATCAAGGTTAAGCTAGGGTAAACAAATTATAAAACAGTAAATAAAAGCAATGTGAACAAGGTAGTTGTTCGGTTGGTTGAGTTTGTAAGCAATAAGGAGAAATAGCTAGACCTAGGGATTTATCAATCAAGAGATTCAAAACTACAATTCAAGATGCTAATAGCTTATAGATTCATTCTAGAACTCAATTTTAATAAGTAAGTAATCCATCTATCAATGCAATTACTAATCAGATGCCTAAGTCCTTATTCCAGCTTTCGCATGCGAACAAGAAACGAGTATCGATCGATACTATGGCCTGAGTGTCGATCGATATTACCTCAGACAAGCATTAACGACCTAATCGATTATGTTCAACTAGATTCCTAGACCAATTCTCATATGTGCCTAAGTATCTAATCCAGCAGGATTTGGGTTTCCGTTAATTGACTACACTCTAATGCATCTCAATTGTCCTATGATTCTAGGTTCAAGCAATCAGTCACACTTTCATGATATCCTAATTACTCCAGATCCTAGTATTACAAATCACCCTGGTGTAGAGATCTATAGATATTCTAGCAATCCTAATTGATATTCAGTTTGACATTAAGCTCATGAAATCCCTAAACCAACAAGATGAACTACTCAGACATGATAGAAGAAACACAAATCATAATCTGAATAATAATAGAATAAGAGAGTAAAGAATTCCAATGGAGTTCCAATCAATCTCTGAAGGAGATTTGATCTTCTCTCCAACTCTATAACTAAGAACAATGAAAACAAAAGATGAAAAAGAAAGCGTAGCCGTCAACAATGGCTTGCAAATAACATAATAGGGTTTATGGTCGTCAAGGGTATTTTGGTAACTTTGTTGCTATCTTCTGGGCTTCAGTCGGTAATGAAATATACTCGGCCCGCATTCTGGCATTCATATCGATAGATATGAAGGCCTTTCCCATCGATCGACATACATTCCTCTTCTCGACAGCCTCTCTCGGGAGGCAGACTGACCACTCTTCAGTAAAACGTATATAACTTCTGATCTAACCGTTGGATTGACACCAAACCGGTGGAATTGGAACGATAAACTCAAAGCTCTATCTTGTGTCAAAAGATCAGCTCAATCGCACCATGGGAAGGTCTCCATCCAGATCTAAACATCTGACGCGTCTGCGCAGTTCTGTACTTAAAGGCTCCAAAAGACACCAAAATAACCATAGTTCTACAGAACGTACTTGAACCTGTAAATACTCTAAATAGACTCTATATTGTAGTAATTATACATAAAAATATCTATAAACCATGGCTAAAAACGGGTAAAATCCATGGTCGATCAACTCCCCCAGACTTACCCTTTTGCTTGTCCTCAAGCAAAACAAATAGGCAGTCTCTCTGAAAGAGGTTTGAAAACATCAGGGACTCAAAATATTTTAAAAACTCAGTCACCATCTCTCTAGTAGTGCAAACCAAATCATAAACATCCTAACTTTTAGAAGCACATTATACAATATCCTAGTATAGCAACCAAATTCACCTAGTCAACAACTCAACAGATCATGTCCGACAATCCCTCTACTAACCTCATTTCTTACATAAAATAAAAGTGAAGGCTTTACCCTGGGAGTATCGATCAAAGGAAACGTGGATTCAACTAAAGCAAGTTTCTGAGTAAATAGGTAGTCTTATTCTGGCTTCTTTTCTCCCTATATATCCCTTCTCTTAATCCCAATTTTTTTCTTTTTCTTTTATATCAATCCCAATGAACAACAAATGTTCATCTTATTGATCTTTCTACTTTTTGTAGCCTTTTCTGACAAAGTGTAGGCGAATAGTGGGGTCATGGGTAATGTACCTCTCCCTCGCTTCCACAATGTGTGATCATTCCTTTGAATTAGAATAGTGGGGTCATGGGTAATTTACCTCTCCCTCTGCCTCTCAGGAAATCATCTCAATCTTTTATTTTATCTTTTTGGGGGATGCCAAAGGAAGGAGAAAAGGAAACCAAAATCACCAAGACTTTTACCTTTCAGATCCGAAGGAGGATTCCGATCCCTTGTATACCAAGCCCCAAGACAAGCAAATCAAGTCAATATTAGGTTGGAGGTCAGCTTTGGTTCCTTCAAACATTCTCAGCAAGTGCAAACATAGTTGACAGGTTGATCCACTTTAGTATCTCTAGTACTTCTGCAGTCAGTAAATCTAAGAATGGTCTAAAGAGTGGTTAGATGACAAGTAATAATCGAAATAGATCATCATCCCCTTCTTGACTCAATAAATTTTTTTTTTTTGAAAATATTTTAAATAAAAATCATAAAGTAGATAAACGTTAGTAATCCCCCCAGACTTAAATTACACTGTCCCCAGTGTAACACAGTCAGTGGTAAGGTGAAAATCATAAAGCAGAAGTACGAAATTTTACAAGTAAGAACGATATACCGGACCGGATTAAGTATCGATCGATGAACAAAAGTTACCATCGGTCGATGTTAGTGATGTACTGTCGATCGATATCGACTGTTTCTCGTCGGTCGATTATCATGGCAATCGTCTAGTCAGGTCTGCTTTTCTAAATATCTAACTAAACACACAATATTAGTAGAACCTCCCCCAGACTTAAATAACACTGTGACCAATGTTATATAGCCCAAGATTGGTGGAGAAAATAAATCATAAGTGAAAATTTAACAAGGAAAAACGGTATACCTGCTTTGATGTGAGTATACACCAACACAGTTAAGTGGCGATTGAAACTATTGATGCTCTGTCGACCGATGCTAGCTAGTCATCGTCGAGTCTCATGCAAACTCATCTTCCTTGAATCTTTTTCCTAATACCTGACATAAATAGAACACTAAATGTCTAAAGGTTAGTAATAGATAACTAATAAAAATTTTCTCGATGAACAGTGCTCTGCTACAGTATGCTGCTACAGTAATCCTGCTACAGTATCCTGCTACAGTAATCCTGCTACAGTATCGATCGATGTACTTTGTACAGTATCGATTCGATGGTAGTGCTACAGTGCGTTGCTACAGTGCCGTCGTTACTGTTCATCAGTTGTTTTTTTTATCTGAAATCTTTAGAAAACAAAATATCAGTAATAAATGAAAATAAAACCATATTGAAAATAACCTAACAGTGGGTTGCCTCCCACTCAGCGCTTATTTTTAGTCATTAGCTTGACTTCTGGAGATCTGTTTTATTCCGGGTGAAGATGTGAACTTGCTCCAGAACAAGTCTCAGTGTCTCTCTTCCTCATTTTGTTAATGTAGTTGGTAAAAGCTCTGGCAGATACTTCTCCTTTATCTCTCAGCTCTGGATCGCATAGCACTCTAACCTTGGCAAATAGTTCAGAACTTCCTCTGCAGCGCACTTTATACTCAAAACTTCCCTCTTGACCTTGTGAAGGAACTAGAGATAGGAAATCTGCATCTGCATTCCTTTTCTTTTTCTTCTTCCTACTCCTTGTCCTTCCCCCAGACTTAGACTTTTCAGTCTCTGTATATTCTGAAATACAAAGGGTGTCGATCGATGCTGAATACTTCGTGTCGATCGATTCGGAAGGCTGCTTATCGACCGATGCTGTATGGTGATTGTCGATCGATGTTGATTCTGGCTTTGCTGACTCGCGGTTTGAACCATCTTTAGGTGCTGGATCTTCAAACATCTCTATGCATGAAATAAGCTTCTCATCGGTCTTCTTTTCCACAGGATCATAGAAGACAGTTTCATCAACATTAGTTAGGCACATCTTGTTCTTCTTAAGATCACAAACTGCTCCCACTGTAGCCATGAAGGCTCTTCCAAAGAGAAGCGAATTATTTGTGCCTGGTTTAATCTCCATGACATGAAAGTCCACTGGAACAGTGCAGTCGCCTATCTCCACTTTAACATTCCTGATGATGCCTGTTGAATCAACTCTGGAGTTGTCTGCGAAAGTGAAACTATCTTTAGAAGGTTCCACCTTTAATCCTATTACTTCAGCTGTGTCTATTGCCATGATGCTGACTGCAGATCCAGTATCGCAGAGGGCGGTTGGCAATTCATGGTTATGTATACAGCATGGAATCAGGAACTTCCCTGGATCTTGCTCCTTCTTCAGAGTTCTATTAGGCTTACGACATACTTTGTTGAACAGCAGCTCAATGTCCTTATCTGTCTCTCTGCTTTCTCTGAAGAAATTACCAATTTTGTACTTATAGTAGGCATCCTCAAAAGACATATCCTGAGGAACCCTCTTCACCCTCTTGTGGAATCCATCAAGTTCCACTTTGTTAATTTCTCTCCTGAGGTGCTTGGGAATATAGGGTTTCCTAGATTTCACTCTCTTCTCAACTGGAATCTCATCTTTTGTTACGTGACTCTCTATCGCAGTTTTGTATCCGTCCCAGTGGTGTCGTTTGATACCTGGTGTATGTCGTCGATCGACATTCTCAACAAAAGAGGTTTCAGCTAGGGTTGATTTCCCTTGCTTTGGTGCTTCTGCATATTGCTGATTCATCTTCTCTTTGTGTTGAAGAAAAATGGAGTCTGAGATGGGTTTCGAGTTGCCTTCAAGCGGTGTGCATCAAGATCTGGTAAACTAACTCGACATGGCATCTGCGGATGTCGATCGATGTTCTGCTTCTCCTGTCGATCGATGTTCTACTTCTCCTGTCGATCGATGTTACCTTGTTGTTTCGTCGATCGACGTCAGCTGTTTGTAACTCGAAATAGGGTGGGAGGATGTGGGTGTTGAGCGGCAAAGTCTGAGTGGTTTTGAATTTGAACAAGCTTATCTGATTGCAAAAGTGGTGTCGATCGATGCATATCAGATTGTATCGGTCGACGCTCAGGTGTTGATGTCGAGTGATGCCCTGGTGTTGGTGTCGGCCGACAGCAGTACGAGCTGCCTATAGACATGGAGCTTTCGACTTGAAAAGCATCTTCTTCCAGCTTCTCATTCTCAAGTGTTTTCTCAAATCCAATATCTAGGATGTCATCAACCTGGTGCCTCTCACTTTCCACAACTTTCTTTGTGACCAAAGCTTCTTGCTGCACACCTTCTGCAGTATGATAATCTTGGGTGCATAGCATCTTAACATGGCTATCTAAGGTTTCTAACCTTCCATTCAAATCTTTGCAGAGAAAATCCAATTTCAGATTCAAACGCTCAGTCATCTCTTGTTGTTCTTTCAAGAGCTTCTCTAGCATAAATTCTATCTCATCCTCATCCTGGTATGTAGCTTGTTGCATCCATGAGACTTCATGTACAGAACTAATCTCAGCCTTAACATTCTTGTCACTACCCTTTGCAGCTGATCTTACCCTGTGTATATCCAGATTTTTGACACTATTGCTAGACACCATGTTCTCAATCAGCTTCTTAGCTTCTTCTATGGTTCTTGTCTCAAAGTTTCCTTCGCTTGCAGTATCCATCATAATACCGTATCTTACATCAACGCCCCTGTAGAACTTCTTTAATAACAGAATCTCCGTAAAACCATGATGTGGACAATCCTTTTGGTATCCCATAAATCTCTCCCAAGAGCTTCTGAAAGCTTCTGTAGGTCCTTGAGAGAATGTCCAAATCTTATCTCTTATCTCTTCAGTCCTTGCATCATCGAAGAATTCATTAATGAATGCATTCCTGACATCATTCCATGTAGTGAGAGATCCTGGTCGTAGACTACTCAGCCAACGTTTAGCATCCCCAGAAAGTGAAAATCTGAACAACTTGCAGATGATGTAGTCTTTTGTTGCTTCATTCTTCTGGATTCCAGACGTATAGTCTTCTAGTTTCTCGATATGGTCCATGGGATTTTCATGAGGCAGACCGCAATAAGGGTGCTCACTCACATGAAGGAAGGGTTTGGGGTGTACTTGAAATTCTGGGACTTCCAGAGGTACTCGGATAGCAGACATGTTGGTATATAACTCTCCAGGCCTGAACAATTCTGCTAGTGTGCTCTTGCGAGAAACTCTAGCATCCTTAGTGGTAGCAGATGGCTTAAGGGTTGCAGTTCCTTCTCCACCTATCTTCTGACCTGCTGCATTACACAGATGACCTTCCTGGTCATGCAGGTCTCCATTCTCATCTCGTACAAGGGATATCGTCGCAACCATGTCTTGGTGCTCAGTATCGATCGATCTTCGAGGTGAAGTATCGATCGATGTCGGGTGGGAAATGTCGTTTGACAGAAGGGTAGCTTCGGTCGATGTGGGTGGGGTCGAGGAACGTCGATTGAAGACGGTGTCTCGGTCGACTGTGGTTGGCTGAGTATCGATCGACGCACTAGTGTTGTTATCATCGATAAGGGAACGTTTTTCTTTGCAGATCGAACGCTCCAATCTTGGTAGGATCTGAGATGAAAAGTAATTCCTCCTTGCTGCTTCTGGTACTGATAGGCATGTATGCACCTGAAAGACAAGAAAAAAAAATTTGAGTAAATAACTATAACAGTAAATAAAACCTAGACTAAACCTATTAATCAAGTCTAATGGCAAATCTTCGCTCCCCGGCAACGGCGCCTAATTTGATATCACTCAAATGTTTAACCCTAAGGATGGACTCTCTCAAATAAGAGGTTCAATTGTAGTACTTAGGGATCGATCCACAGGAGAGCAGGAACACACAATAGACTATAGAATCAAAGTTAAGCTAGGTAAACAATTTATAAAACAGTAAATAAAAGCAATGTAAACAAGGTAGTTGTTCAATTGGTTGAGTTTGTAAGCAATAAGGAGAAGTAGCTAGACTTAGGGATTTATCAATCAAGAGATTCAAAACTACAATTCAAGATGCTAATAATTTATAGATTCATTCTAGAACTCGATTTTAATAAGTAAGTAATCCATCTATCAATGCAATTACTAATCAGATGCCTAAGTCCTTATTCCAGCTTTCGCATGCGAACAAGAAACGAGTATCGATCGATACTATGGCCTGAGTGTCGATCGATATTACCTCAGACAAGCATTAACGACCTAATCGATTATGTTCAATTAGATTCCTAGACCAATTCTCATATGCGCCTAAGTATCTAATCCAGCAGGGTTCGGGTTCCGTTAATTGACTACACTCTAGTGCATCTCAATTGTCCTATGATTCTAGGTTCAAGCAATCAGTCACACTTTCATGATATCCTAATTACTCCAGATCCTAGTATTACAAATCACCCTGGTGTAGAGATCTATAGATATTCTAGCAATCCTAAATGATATTCAGTTTGACATTAAGCTCATGAAATCCCTTAACCTAACAAGATGAACTACTCAGACATGATAGAAGAAACACAAATCATAGTCTGAATAATAATAAATAAGAGATCAAAGATAATTCCAGTGGAGTTCCAATCAATCTCTGAGGAGATTTGATCTTCTCTCCAACTCTCTATCTAAGAACAATGAAAACAAAGATGAAAAAGAAAGCGTAGCCGTCACAATGGCTTGCAAATAACATAAATAGGGTTTCTGGTCCGTCAAGGGTATTTTGGTAACTTTGTGGTATCTTCTGGGCTTCAGTCGGTCATGAAATATACTCGGCCCGCATTCTGGATTCATGTAGGTTCGAAGGTTTCCCGTGATCTATACATTCCTCTTCTCGACAGCCTCTTCTCGACAGCCTTCTCTCGCGAGGCAGACTGACCACTCTTCAGTAAAACGATATAACTTCTGATATAACCGTTGGATTGACATCAAACCTGTGGCATTGGAAAGATAACTCAAAGTTCTATCGTTTGTCAAAATATCAGCTCAATCGCACCATGGGAAGGTCTCCATCCAGATCTAAACATCTGACGCGTCCTGCGCAGTTCTGCACTTAAAGGCTCAAAAGACACCAAAATCACCATATTTCTCCAGAACGTACCTGAACCTGTAAATACTCTAATAGACTCTATATTGTAGTAAATATACATAAAAAACCTATAAACAATGGCTAAAAACGGGTAAAATCCGTGGTCGATCAATAGGTTATGAACCCAGAGGTCTTACTCTTGGGATACTGCCATATGGGTATGGGCCCAGTATATGTTATCGGTACCTTAGTAGTAGCAGAGAATATCAGTCGTTGGGGCAGGAGCCGACCTGCTAATAGTGGAGATTGCAGGGTCTTCTTGATGATAGTCCAATGGTCACGGCTCCTGGGTTGGTCCTTGGGTGCCTCGGCATGGGACCATGGAGGGTGTCTGTATTTATAGTTACATCCTTCAGTGGGGATTGCCTACGTACCCTTCAGAAGGGATCAAGAATTTGTAGTTCATGTATTGATTGAGGCACGTAGCCTAGATGGGCACGTAGCCTAGTGGGCACATGGCTCTGTGGTTTATAGGAGTCATTTGTTCTAGAGGGCGCATAAGGGCCGGTACAAGATGATGAACTAGTTGAATGCTGCAATGAGCACGAAGCTTTGATATGCTTCAATGAAGCATGGGTGTCCCTGTTGATGAGCTGGAAATCATGGTCTGAACCAGTAGATGGAGTATTGGACGTGCTTATATGAGTGTTGAACTTCTTCTTGTTGGTAGTAATCGCCAGTATCAGCTTGTCATAGGCATGTCGAAGAAGAAGGTCTTCTTGGTGTGAAATATATCCGTGGCGGCTGTGGAATTGATGAGTTCTGAAGGATGGACGTGTTTGACCTCTCCCTCTTTAGGTTTAGAAACCTTATATTTGTAGTAGAAGTCGTGCCTCTTGTTAGGGTTTGAAAATATCTCATATATCCTTAGATAATAGAGTATTTCCATTCTTCTCAAGCGCAGCCCTATATATTGGAATACTTCCTCTTTCTCTTGGATTTAGGACGATTCTTTCTTCTCTAAGCTGATTACCTGCTAAATGGAAGATTTCCATTTATCTAATGGGCAGGAGAAATCGCATGAATCTAGACCTAGAAACGGGGACCCGGGAGCCGTAGGCAGGACCAAGACCTGGAGGTAGGGACCCAGGACCTAGAGGCAGGGACCGAGAACCTGGAGACAGAGACCAGAAAAATGGAAGCTGGAGTAATCTCTTCATGGAATATTTTTCCTCAACAGCCATAGCTTCTCTTTTTATTTGCTGGAGCAGCTATGGCTAAATATTCTTAGAGACCATTTGCCTCTCTGACATTCCTTTAATATCTTGCACGGGAGGATTCAGTGCTCTTGTATCCAGAAGATGATAGTCTAAAGGCTGATATTGCTTTTATCAAGGTACTTGTCTACGTGCTGTTTTGTATATGCTTACCTGTTCTTGAAGTAAGACTTTTTTGGTAGGATATTACCCAAAGAAACTGATGGACGCATGATGATTATGGGACAGTGGCTTTATCGTCAAGAAGAAGCAAGAAAAAAAAATGGTGGAAAATGGGTAGCAAATGATACAAGAGAACTGTTCTACAGAATCTGTGATGAGGCCCCCGCAGAATCTGTGATGCATTGATGTGTGGTGTATTTCGTTCCAGATCTAAGCAATTTCCAAAACGCAAACATAACTCTGGTTTCATCGTGCAAAAGGTGTATGATACTGATGAGAAGAAGCTGCATAAGTTGCCTGATAAGGATTATGAAGTTGAAAAACAACATGAAATTGACTTCCTTGTGGAAAAGTCAATGTCGCGATTGGGTGATCTTCTTTGGCCTTGAAACTTAGGATGATGTAGAGAAGACTAAAAGATCTTCCCGGAAAGTAATCTAATAGAAAAGTTTGTTTCATTGATTGTAACTGAATTTTGTTACATCTTTCTTCTTATAAACAAAGAAGAAAACAATAACCAACTATCTAATAGACTCGGTTAACAATTAACCGGACCATACAAATTAACAATTGGTTATTTAATACCCCTCCTCAAGATGGAATGTATATGTTTGACAATGCCATTTTCGCACATGAGTAAGGAACAAAGCAGGGTACAACGGCTTAGTGAAGAGATCAGCGAGCTGAGTATTAGTCCGAACACTGCAGAGTTTTTATCAAACCGGCCAAAATCTTCTCTCGCACAAGTGACAATCATTCTCCAAGTGCTTAGTACGCTCATGGAAACTTCATTATTGACAATGTGTATTGCTGCTGTGGAATCACAGAAGAAAGCCACTATTGTGATTGAGGAGCAAGAAACTCCTTAAGAAGTTTTACCAACCAAAGCAACTTCTCGTACTGCAAACTCCATGGCACGATACTCCTGACTCACAGAAGAATGAGATACATTTTCCTGTTTCTTGGACTTCCAATAGATAAGTGATGGACCAAGAAAGATACAAAATTCGGAAGTAGACCTTCGTGTATCAGCACAAGAATATCAGAGTTCACCGAATAGAAAATCCATTTCCCAAGTGTGCCTTTTAAGTAATGGAGCACTTTGTAAGCATCTTGAAGATGAGACTGCTTAGGAGCAGAGGCAAAGTGACATAACCGATTAACAGCGAAAGTGATATCTGGTCATGTTATTGTAAGATGTATCTTGCCTAAAAGTCTTCTGTAGATAGTAGGATCAGGTAAACATGCTCAGTACTATCTTGGACTAGTTTAATACTAGGACCCATCAGAATAGAGGACGGCTTACAAGCCATGAGACCAGTTTCCTCAAGTAACTCCAATATATATTTGTGTTGACAAATGGAGATACCTTCTTTTGATCGTGCAATTTCCAAACCCAAGAAATAACGTAGAGGATCAAGGTCTCCTAACTTGAAAGACTTCTTGAGATCTTCTTTGAGTTGTGTAACACTAGCATCATCATTGCTAGCGATAACAATATCATCAACACAAACCAGAACTGCAATGTATTTCCCATTCTTGCTGCGAATGAAAAGAGTATGATCAGAATGTGACTTCTGAAAACCCAGAGCCATCAAAGTAGAGCTAAATTTCAAGAACCACTGTCTTGATGCTTGTCGTAGACCATATAAAGACTGTTAAGTCTGCAAACTGAATTAGGAGGTAAACAGTACCTTCTTTTGGAGTACAACCCGGAGGTAATGTCATATATATCTCCTCATCAAAGATCACCATTGAGAAAAGCATTTGAGATGTCCAATTGTGTGAGACTCCATTGTTTTCACTACTGCAACAGCTAATAAAGTTTTGACAGTAGTCATTTTAGCCACAAGAGAAAAAGTATCAACAAAATATATACCCCCCTTTTGTGTATAACCTTTGCTACAAGACGTACCATCAGCATTAAGCTTGAATTTATAAACCCAGCAACATCCAATTGCATTTTTCCATCAGGAAGAGAAACTATTTCTCATGTAACTGTGCTCTCTAAAGCAATAAGTTCGTCATTCATGGCTTTAATCCATTCAGCAAACTTCTTTGCTTGAGCATAAAGAAGATGGTTCAGGATGATGAGTGACAAAACATATGTAATGCTTATAAGTCTCAGGTAATTTATCATAAGATACATGAGCAGCCAAAGGATAAGGAATGTCAGTGGCAGTCATATTGCAATAATAGTCTTGAAGATAAGCTGGTACCTTAAAAGATCGTTTCTGACCAGTGTCTGAAACAATAGGATCATCTGTAGAAGTCTCAGTATTCGCCTTAGTATAATCTTGAGTAACTACAGGAATAGTAGTAGACGATGTGTCTATAGCATCAGACATAGGAGAACCAAAATGTCTTGAGGATCTTCAGATTGATGATAAGGGTTATATGTCTACATGAAACATCACATTTCGTGAAACAGAAATGACATTTTTTTCCAGATCCATAACCTTATTACCTTTAATACCAGAAGTATACCCAAGAAAGATAGACGCCTTAGCTCTTGGTTGAAATTTGTGTCTATTTTTAGTAGAGGTAAACACATAACAGAGACATCCAAAGGTGTGTATGCCTGTATAATCAGGTAGCTTAGAAGTAAGCATCTGATAGGGAGATTTATTTTCAAGAAAAGGAGTCGGTAATCTGTTAATTAAGAACACCGCAGTAAGAACACAATCAGACCAAAACTCAAGAGCTAGCTTTGACTGAAACATTAAGGAACGAGCAACGTTGAGTATATGTTGATGCGTCCTCTCAACCACTGAGTTCTGTTCTGGTGTCTCAGGACAAGAATGGAAGGCATGTATACCTCTGTCCTTATATAAAGCAGAAAACTTCAGCTCAGGTGCATTATCAGATCTCACTCCTTTTAGCTTTGTTCTGTATTGTGTCTCCACCATTTTGTGAAAATCTGGGAACACTATAATTACTTCATCTTTTACTATGAAGGAGATAAATCCATGTGACTCTTGTGTGATCACCAACAATCGTCAAGAAGTATCTGTAACCTTCATTAGAAGTCACTGAGAAAGGTCCCCAACTGTCTATATGTAACAAGTCAAAAGGCTTGGTATTCATGATGTTTTGAGAGGGAAAAGCTAAATGTTTATGTTTCGCAAGAGGGCAAATAGCACAATGAAATGT
This sequence comes from Moricandia arvensis, assembly GCA_905132765.1. Classification (NCBI taxonomy): domain Eukaryota; kingdom Viridiplantae; phylum Streptophyta; class Magnoliopsida; order Brassicales; family Brassicaceae; genus Moricandia; species Moricandia arvensis. The sequence goes on from CAJHQP010003353.1 coordinate 65,549, forward strand.
TGTTTTATTCCTTGGGGCAATGCCTTATAACATTAGAGATCATATTAATCTTTTGTATAGAAGGGTGCCCTAATCTATTGTGCCACAAGGCAGAATCAAGAACAACATTAACACAAAAACTTGAAGGTCTTGAAGAAAGTTCTCCAACAGATTCTTCATCCAGAACGTAAAGATTTGAGATTGCTTCAACCTGACCAATCATCAATCCTCTAGAAAGATCGTGAATCATACAAGATCCACTATCAAAAGCGACTCTATAACCTAAGTCTCTGGTCATTTGACTAACAATGATGAGGTTTAATCGGAAATCTGGGATATATAGAATATTGTTCAAGATTAACCTCTCATTCAACTGAACTTGTCCAGTACAACCTTTTTTTAACATCTTATCCAGTTGGTAGACTATCTGACTGATTTACCATTTCAGATAGAGAAAATTACTAGAATTATACACAAAAGCTTGTATATGACTAGAATAGTGTGGGAACCGAAATTCACCTACAGTCGATTTCCGTAAATTAGGGAACTTTGAGTAAACCCTAAGTTCCGAGAGGACCCGGCTATCTGCGGAATCGCACAACAAACAATTAAGAAAACGATGAATTTAAAATTAAAGTAAGAACGAACGAGATGAAGAGCAAGAAGGATCTTATTCCGAATCTGTGTAAGAACGGTTACAACGAGAGTGGCCTTAGCTGCGTGAGCCGTCGGCGAAATCCCTAACTCTAGTAGTCTCAGACCGAGAACCCTAGTTGAGACGCAGCTCGATAACAAAAACGGAAAAATTCCTAAATCTAAGTTTGGTGGTGAAAGCTCTGAAACGTGTCCCTTGCTTCTGCCCTATGCCTCTTGCTTATATACTCCTTTCCTAGGCGGTTTGGTCTTTCCGTTTCGCCCAGATTCGAGTTATCGGGAATCTTCCATTTATCTTGATCTTTCCATTTTTCCCACGGAAATCTTCTATTTATCTTCAAACTTGCCATTTACCTTCAAACTTGACATTTATCTTTCTTTTGCGGGTAAATCGTCAAAACGTTATCGTATCTTTGGGTTAGATTTCGTTAAAGTCGCGAGATGGGCTTTTATCACGTTTTTAGGACCTTCCGAGCCGTTTGCGATAAATCCGTTTTGCGACTTTACACGAGATCGTTTCCTGATCAGATGACGTTTTTAATAAGTTCCTCGAGTTAATCGTAAAGTTTAGCTACGTTCGTTTTCTTTGGTTAATCGTTGCCATTTTTACGATTCACTCGACGTTTTATTAAAAACGCATTTTTTTATGATTTTTTACGAAAAATCTTGAATAAATTGTATAGTTTAGGCAATGTTCGGCGTTTCATTTAACCATTGCCGTTTTAAAAGATTTCCTAGAGTTCTTTTCCAGAAAACAAAGTTTTACGGTTTTTATCGTAAAACTTGAACGATAGGACGGATCGAGACGAAACGGGAGACATTTCGACCGTGGTTTGGAACATGATCGTGTCGAAGGACGTAAGCCTTGAATCGGGGATGTGGGAGATCGAGGCTCGGGATGGTCGGCTCGACGTACAGCTCGCCGTTCGGCGAGCTACCCGGAAGCTTCTAGTTTGCCGAACGGCAGTTTCGGTTTTTCGCTGTTTGTGCTTAACTCGAACGATTATGTAATCGACGTTTGTTTTGTTCTTCTGAGATAACGATCTTCCGAGTTTTCCGCGGATTTCCTTTGTTCGGAAATCTCTTTTGGATTTATAAAACGATTTCTCGAGTTTTATAAAACGATTTCTCGAGTTTTATAAAATGATTTCTCGAGTTTTATAAAACGATTTCTCGAGTTTTATAAAACGATTTCTCGAGTTTTATAAAACGATTTCTCGAGTTTTATAAACGATTTCTCGAGTTTTATAAATTTTTTTTTTTTTATCTTTTTGCTGGAAGTTTTGCTATTGATTTCGTCGTACCGATTTTGACCCCAACAGTTAGCCCCCCAGCTCGTAAGAATCGTGGAGTTCTTGCGAGCAGATCGAACTTGTTTCGTAAGTTTGGTAGAATTAGGCGGAACTTTAATGGCCAAAAGTCCAAAGGTGAATAGTAAACTTTTTCTTATAAGTATATGGGGTGAGTTCTCAAGTTCTTTACTCATTTTTCCCATTAACTTGTCTAAGCTTCAAGAAGTTTTCTCTCTACTTTTTCCTTTGGATCTTCTCTTTCTCCTTTGTCTGTTTAACATGTCTTCCGAATGGAAAGCTTCGGACCACGCTCATCCATCAATTTTTGACCCAAGCGACCTTGAGATCTCCGGCGGTTGTGCCTTTCCCAGGCCAATCTTTCGGCGCTTTTCCACGACTGCGGAAGAATTTTCGGAATACTGGTTAGCCTTGGATTCCGCCGACATTCCGCCTTCGAATTCCTGGGTTCCGAAGAAGGACAAGCTTCAGAAGAAAATGGTTGGTCCGAGCGTGATTACTATCGGTTCTCTCAGGGATTAAGGAATTCCCGTGCGATCCTGGAATCGGTTTCAGTTTTGCCTTCCCGTCCAAAGCCAAGATGCGAGAATCCGCCTCCGGGTTATTTTACGTGCTACAAAGCCTTTCTGCTGAACTGTCAGTTATGGTTCCTTATTCCTCGAGCCATTGTCGAATTCTTGGATAGGTTCGGCGTACCGTTCAGCCAGCTACGTCCTAATGGGTTGCAGCACCTTGTCGGGATCTTGGTGCTAGGCTACAAGCGCGGAATGTCCCTTGACGCGGAATATCTTTGGCCTATGTTGAAATTCAAGCCAGAAGCGGGGGCGGCTTTTACCTAACCTCTCGGCGAGAAATGACAGTTATCGGCGGGCTCGCCTCGAACGATCATGATTGGACTGATCGGTTCTTCTATGTCAAAATTGATAGCGCGTCGGTGGAGGAAAGTTGTATTCCTTTGTTCAGGACCGTGCGGGCGACAACTGGTATTTATTGGCGTGATCTATATATCTGTAAATATATAGATTTTAACCTTTTCGGGCGTTTTGGCAGTGTATGTCCCCTGCAGGCCGCTGCTTGACGATTTCCCAAAGCGTCATGAATCTTCTTCGTGGCGGCCCACTTCATTGGGGATATTTTTCTCCGAAAAGGGTCCGTCGCGCCGTTGCCTATTATTCATCCCGTTTTCTCGGGCATAGTGCGTACTGAGGTCGAGGCGGATGACGGTAGCGGAGGAGAGGGAAAGGTCTAGATCTCTGCAGGACAGAGAAGTTCCGATCGGTCACGGTCGAGCGTTCGATGATGATGTTAATATCGAATATCTTATTGACTTTTCGGCCTTTGGAATTTGATCCGGCGAGACATCATCCCGAGCAACCGGCCGACACACCGTTTGCAAAGGTGTCGAGGCTTTTTAACAAGGTCTGTTTGTTTCGCTTTATCTGTATTATAGCGTCGCTCTTTTATTATTATTTTCTTATAAAGGAGGATTTTC
>CAJHQP010003354.1:0-68958 GCA_905132765.1 Moricandia arvensis
CTTACTTAACTCGCCGTTCGGCGAGTTGGTTTTCTTGTTCGATCCAACACTCCCGTTTGGCGAGTTGGAATTTTTTTCCAAACCAACTTGCCCGTTTGGCGAGTTGGGCTTATCCAAATCGCTGAACATGCGAGTTTGTTGCTTTGTCAAATCCAACTCGCCGAACGGGCGAGTTGGTTTCTTTGTCCAACCCAACTCGCCCGTTTGGCAAGTTGGACTTGTCTAACTCGCCGAACGGGCGAGTTGGTCGGTCCACGCTGTCCAACTCGCCGAACGGGCGAGTTGGTCGGCCCACGCTTCCCAACTCGCCTAACGGCCGAGTTAGTCGGCCCGTTCTATCCAACTCGCCCATTCGTCGAGTTGGATTGCTTGGTTGGTTTAGTGTTCCTTTCTCTTAAGTTTTGGGCTCGGAAACTTTTGGCGAGAAAGTATCAAGACTGCATTCGTATGAAAACACAATTTTTTTAGATGTTTATTTCGAGAGTACCGTTTTTGACCCCAACAGTTAGCCCCCAGCTCGCAAGTTTCGAACACGATTCTTGCGGGCGACCAAGGGTGTTAAATCGGAATCTTTGGTGAAAATTGACTTTTCTCGAAAAAAAATTTCCGGTTATTTTAATGCAGAAAATCCTTCAACTTTTGTTTCTTCTATAAATATAGCTTCCCATTTCTCATTCTCTCCATGCTCTCTCATTTTCTCAAGTTCTCTTTGCATTTTCTCTAGAAAATTTTCCTTTCGCCGAAATGTCTTCTTCCAACAACTTTCAGAGGACCGGAGATGTCGAGATGAGCAACGCTGCTGGTGCGAATTCTCCGGAACTTCCTACCACCGGAGCCGTCCCAGCTTATATTACTAAATTTTTTTTCTTTCAAGAATGAGTTGGCTTGTCGCGAGGCCAAGGAGACGGGGAACCCTGCACGCGGCATGCCTCCGAGATCTGTGGCTCCAGCCGATACCTTGACTCCCGAGGTTCCCCCGGTGTGCGATGCTGTTCCTACCGGAGGGGAGATCAAGAGGGAAATCGTCTTGGGGTTGCATGCGCCTAGCGCGATTCCGGCTTCTACGCCGAAGGGTCGTAATGCGCTAATCCTGACGCTGCCAAGAGACATCGTGCTAAGGTGTGTTTTGGAAAAATCTTCTCCCTTTTTCGTTCCTTTTTTCTTTCTGTGCATCGACCGATTCTTGATCGCCTCTTTTCCTTTGTTTTCCAGTTTGTCTCATTAATTGATGGGATGATCAGTAGTGTGGGTCAGAAGCCGGCCGTCTTTCTAAGGAATTGGCGGAGTCGCGAGCGAGGTCGTCGCTGTTTGAACGGAGGTTGAGGTTATTGAGGATGCTCATTCTCTCGAGACAGCTTAGTTCGGGCCTCGGGTTGGTGAGATGGAGCAGGATCATGGGAAGACCGCTAGCTCTTTGCTTAAAGCGAAAGAGGAAAAAATGGCTAAGTCTTCAGAATTTCACCGGCTAAAGCATAAGATCAAGAGTGGGGAGGAATCGTTGGTTGGTGCAATCGATGAGGCCAAGGAGGTCGTTCGTGCCGAGTTTCGGACCCGTCTGGCGAGGATCGCTGACTCCCTTGATTCATTGGCGGTCGTCCACGTCAGGGACTTGGCCTTGGCAAGCGTCGAGGGAGAAATGCAACAAGTATAGTTGTTTCATGGTGATGTGCCCTTATCCCCGCGAATCGAGGAGGCCAAGCTTTCTGCTCGCAGAGCGGAGTTAGGGGACCCGGATCTAGGCTTCGACCAGATCCTCGCAGGCCTGAAATCCGAGTGTACCCCCCCCCCCCACTTTGCTCAGGTGACGCCGACGGTCAGGGTCCTACAACCGAGGAAGGTTCAGGCGAGGCGGTTCCGAGTACGGAAGGGGGTGATTGGTGAAGGTGAGGCTCCGCGTGCGGAGGACAATTGAGTTTACAGTCTCCTATGAGACTTGTGTATTTTAATTTTTTTTGTTTGTGTTTTTGATCCGGCCGAGTGTGGCCGTGTTTTTATCTCGGGACCTTCCGCTTGTGGCTTTGAATCCCAGTCGCTTCTGCGACTTTTTCTTTTTAGATGAACTCCGTTTCTTGTTTTTCAAGGTTATAGGGAGCACTGGTATGGGAAAAGGGGTTTAAGTAGATTTTTAAGTATAGAGGGGATATACGAGTTGTCGTCTCGTTCTCAAATCTTTTGCTGATCGTCCTGTTTGTTGCTTGTTCCCAAAGTTTCGAGAGCGATTAGATATGGACGAAGAGACATGCTTTTAGGTTCTCGTATCTTTTCGATATCATGCCTTGAGACGTTAGAGACCAGTGTGTTGGGGTTTACAGCAAGACCTAGCTAGGTCTAATCACGGTTCTAGGGGTGCGGTGACTACTTCGTCTTATGTTTTCCGTATCGTTTTCGACCTGATTCTGTTCCGCTTTAGAGTCCGTAATATGTTCTCGGCTTAAGTGACTTGTATGGTAGGAATTGAGCATCTCTTCAGGACAATTTTTAAGCCTCCCGAAAGTGCTGACCAAAATTTTGGATTTCTTTTATAGCGCTATTACCCTTGTGTCGGGTGTTTGAGAGTTATCTCTACGAGATGACTTAGTCTGTTTAGGACGTTAAGAGTTTGTTGTGATTAGCAACAAACTTATTGGTGGATATTACCGTTTTTGATTCTTCGCAAAGGATATGTGTTAAGAAGGTGCGTGTGTTTTATAGTTGTAGATGGACTGTTCTTAGTGTAAGTATTTCTCTTCGGAAAGCTTTTACGAAACAGAAAGGAGTCCTTCGAGCGTTAGCGACGTCTCGCTACACCGAATGTATACGTACCCACACCCACCCCCCTTTTAATGAGTGGGACAGCTGAGCTCTGCCTAAGTACCATTTTCAGGTATCAAGTTGTCTCGTAGTTCAGTTCTAAACTTTGTTTAGTGGTAGTATTTCTTGAGGTGCATTGCATTCCAAGTTCTCGGAATTTTGATATCCTGCATATTCGCGGTTTCGTACGAGCCTGGTCAGATAATTGTTATTACTTTGTAGGGACCTTCCCAGTTTGCACAGAGTTTTCCATCGTTCCATTCGGCGGTGTTCTGGAAAAAATTTCGAAGGATTAGGTCACCTTCTTTGAATCTGCGGCTGCGTACGTTAGCGTTATAGTACTTTGCGCTGCCTGTTGATAATTTTAGATTCATATAAGGGCCTGATCTCGGCGTTTGTTGATCAGATCGAGCTCGTCGAGCAACATCAGATTGGGTCGAATCTTCTCGTTCTAGGAGTAACCTTCTGTGTACTCCGGGAAACTCGATCTCCACTGGGATCATGCATTTTGTTCCGTATACAAGGGGAAACGGGGTTTTTGCCACTGCGTGTCTTGGAGTTGTGCGATGTGACCATAGGACTCCTTCAATTTCTTCGGCCCACCTACCCTTTTAGACGTCCAAACGTTTTTTTGAGTCCATCAAGGATGGTTTTTGTTAGTATTTTCTGCTTGGCCATTGAATGCGGGTATCAAGGGGTTGATTTTGTTAGTCGTATCTTCCATTTTCCGCAAAAGGCCTCGAATCTGGTCGAAATGAACTGAGACCCATTGTCTGTTACGATTTCTTATGGGATACGTGCTGGCAAACAATGTTTTTCCATACGAAGATTTCGACTTGGGCGTCTTTAATGCTTGTCTAGGAGTCTGCCTCCACCCATTTTGAGAAGAAGTCTGTCAAGACCAGCAAGAATCTTTTTCGTTCGACCTATGCATGGGGTCCGACTATATTGATCGACCATCGCAATGAACGGGTATGGTGCTGAGATTGATGAGAGGACCTCTGCTGTTTGATGGATAGTTGGGGGCCTTTGGCACTTTTCGCATTTCCCGCGGCAAAGTTCTCGCAATCTTTGATCATTGTTGGCCAATAGTGCATGTGGCGTTTGATTTTGAATGCGAAAGATCTTCCACCAGAATAATTTCCGCAGGACCGAGAATGGACCTTTTCCATTATCTTCTGTGCCTTTTCTCCTTGTACGTAGGTCATGAGTGGCCTTGAAAATTCCACTTGTATAGTTCTTCGTCAAACCAAAAACGTATCGCGCGGCTTGGGTTTTAATCTGTCGGGCAGCCCATTTTTCCGCCGGGAGTTTCCATCGGCAATATACGCAAGGAGTGTCGTCTTCCTAGGTTTGTTGAGTCCATATTCTATCCGCCCGGACTCTTGCGTGGCTTGGTGCATCGACTTCGTCGGTATCGCCGTCGGGAGAAGTCGATTAGGTTTGTGACAACAGGTTGTCCGATGCAAGGATGTTCTATAAACTTTACCGGAATCACTCTTCTTGACCCTTGATCTGAACATGATGCTAGGGCGGATAGAGCGACCGGCCTGAGCGTTTTCGGCTCTCGGGACCAGGGTGAGTGCAAACTGATCGAAACTTTGAGCTAAATCTCGAACAAGTTCTAAGTAAACATCCATTCTTTCATCTTTTGCTTCGTATTCCCCGCTGTATTGGGTTGCCAAAAGTTGGGAGTCACAGTAGGCGTGAATGTTGCGTATTTTATGTCGTGTGCTAATCGTAATCCTGCGATCAGGGCTTTGTACTCAGCTTTATTGTTTGAGGCGTAGAAGATTAACCGGAATGATTGTTCCAGTACTTCCCCCGTGGTGACATGAGTCGGTTTCCAATCCTAGAACCCTGCTTCGATGAGGATGCGTCGACGTGGAGGGTCCAGGTTGATTCTGGTTCTCGATTGGCTGTGCACCCCGCAAGGAGTTCCGCTAAGAAATCAGCTAGTACTTGTGAATTTGCGCAGGTTTTCTGATACGTCCTATATTTAGAAAGGATCACTCAAAAGGTTCGAAGGATATGAACTCGCCAAGAAGGGAGAAATGATGGGTTCAATGGTGACATAAGGGTTACGGAAGGCCCGGTGATACTACCAAGAGATTCGTCTTTGCTTGATGTGACGCACAAGTCCAACGAACGAAGGTTTGTTTACTTGGAGATAACCTCACCATGAAACAGAAATGCTCTTAACAAAGAACAAAAAGAATAAACTCAAAATAAGAAGAAAATCGATTGATTTATTTCTGTAGATATTTATAGTAGCAAAGACATATGAAAAGGACTTAAAATTTTGTGGAAAAACACACATAGAAAATGCAAACAAAGACTTGACTAAATTATTATTTTGACTGAAACTTGGACTACCTCTTGATATAGCCACGACCAGGACTTTTGAAAAGTGAAGAATATGCTCATGATATGGCCAAGACATGTCCCTTTGAGGTCTGGTCGAAATCCATCTTTTCCCTTAGCAAACTATTTTATCGGTTTCTCCATTTGGCCCAAACAAGTCTGTTTTTGAATATTTTCGAAAACCATCAAGCCCAATGCTTTCTTGGACATTTGAATCATGAATAATCTCCTTTGACATGATTGAATTGGTCGTTGGTCTATCAGAAATAAGGTTAGCCATTTTCAGTTTCTCGGGTGGTTGTACCAGCTCGGAATATCGAACTAGCTCGCTCAGCTCGTCCAAATGAGTGTCATTCCAGCTCAGCTCGTCTAGGAAAGTGTAAGTACAGCTCACTTGAGTATTCAGATCATCTAAGATAGTGTCAATTAGCTCATCCATCTCCAAGACAGTGTCGGTCCAGCTCACCTGAATGCGCACATGTCTGAATTCGCGAGAACTAAAGATCACCTGGTTTGTAAATGACATAAATCTCCACATCTGAACTCCGTTTTATCTTATTATTCTTCAAGGAGCTCCATAATTGAGTTTATAACATTCTCCAAGTGATTTCATGCGTAGAACCTCGTGGTTTGGAAGATATGAGTCAAACAATGAACATATATCTTTACTGCTCTCCATGATCAAGCCATGCATGTCTGTTTTGCCAGGTGTCTTATCCAAGGGCGCATCATTCCCTCCCTCTTGAAAAAGATTTGACCTCAAATCCATTTACCTGAATCAAAAGAAAATGACTCAGACAAAACGAATTTTAAAATCATGTAAAATTCAATGAAGGAAAATTTTGGACATAAACTTCCTTGGAATTTCGAACTTGTTTTCCTCAAGTACTTACAATTCCAAGTTTCTGTCTTATAAGACCTTTGTCGTTTCTCCTGTGCTTCCTCTCCTTGGGGATTGATCATGACTATCATGTTCTTTCAAAACAACTAGAGAAACCACATCAAATCTGCGAAAGAAATAATCAAAGGATTTCTCTATCCTTAAGATATCGAAAACATGATTCAAGCTCTTAGGGTAATCATCAAGCACATGGGTAAGCATTAAGCAAGAAAAATGAGTGCAAATCATTGGTTTACTTGTTTTAAAATCAAACAAAGCTGTGAAACCGATAGGAAAAGAATGAGAAAGTGCTAATTTCAAAATCTTCTCAACATGAACGAAATCAAATTGATTCTCTGGTCTAAACAGTTTCGGTTCATGCTTTTCCAAATCCAAGTTTCTTTCAATGCACAGCTCAATGAAAACAAATCATGAAAAGATTTATGCAAAACGTTTTTGTACCAAGTAAAGGTCTGTTCTTGAATAGAAATCCTTGTGTTAACAACGTTTTTATGATGAGCAGAGACAATCAACTCATGATCCTTACAGTGCTTTTGGCTTTCACAAGGAATTGGCTGAGAAATTGCCTTTGGTTCAGTGCTGACCGATTGCTCCAACAGTTTCTCTGGTGCTGAACTCTTTGGTGCCTTTTCTGTTTAGTTTTCTTTCAATTCATCAGAATGAGAAGAAGGACGAAAACACTTTAGCTCCATGAGAACTTCCTTGGTGATTTGATTCCTGCCATGACACTTAACAGATTCATCAGCACAAATAAAACTAAAAGTTTTAGAATTACCTCTGGTTTCTTGGCTAAGTGATGAAAGATGTTCCGTCTTTGGTCCAGCCGATTTCTCCTTAGAATAAATTGGCTTTTGGCTCACTGCTTCAGATCTTGAGAATGGGGACGTGTGTATGCTCTTGCTGTATCTCTCCTCCACGGCCTGAAGTGATGGTAACAACCTTCTCTCGCAGTCATCATAGCATCGGTTTCTACTGAACTGATCATCAACCTCTCTAGGCCGTTGGAAATTTCTGTGATTATCATGCCTACATCCATGATCTGCTCCATCCCTCAAGTACATGCATTTCAAAATCTCAGGCTGATGAGCTCGGTTAATTCTTTCACTTTTCTGAGGCTGAACATGTTTATCCTGGACACTCAAAACAAACATTAAAATGCCAAGATCATATGTGCAAGACATGTGCTTGTTCAAATCAGATATCAAAGTCTCTTTCCAAAGAACATGTAGCACACATTTCAACCTTTCAAAATGCACATCAAAGTAAACATTATAGACCAGAATGGTATCAAGGCATGAAATAATATGGAGCATCTTCAAAACGTGTTATCCTTCTCAAAACCAGAACACAAAAGAGTAAGTTCAGATTGAGAAACACTCAACAAAAGCTCAATATGTTTTTCAAAGAATGTGTTGTAAACCAAAATATCATCAAAGCTCAAAACATTACAATTCTCAAGCAATGATCTCAACACAAGCCAAGGTCTATCAGTTTCAACACACAAATTATCAGGCTTCAAAACAGTTTCACAAAAATCGGATTTAACTCTAGGTGATATCTGTTCCAGCAAAGTCTTAAGCATGAATTCGTCCAAGCCACAAAAGGATGCAAACAAATTACCAGTGATCAGTGCATGCCTATAAGAACTCAGATTAAAGCCATTTTCTTTGAAACAAATGAATCAAACGATTTTCTAGCAAAGAAAACCGCTGTTGCAAATCCAGCTCTAATGACTTTTCAAGATGATCAAAACCTTTGCTATGTTTCAAAAACTGATCAAAACTCAAAACAAGACCAGAATTGATGTCATTGCCAAGTTGAAAACTTTTTTGATCAAAAAGTTTATTAGGTTCAAACACTTTAAAAGAATTAAACATGTTTTCAAAAACTGAGTTTGAAACACAAAATTCTTTTACTTTGTCAAAACCAAAACGTTTCACATCTTGAGAACTGATCTTAACAAACATTTTAGGCAGAGAATTAATCAAATCTAGTTCCTCACAGTGCTCTTGAATGTTTGTGGGGAAGGCGTAGGAGTTGTGCCTGGATCAAAGCAAAGATGGTTCTCCATGTTGTTGGATGTTATGCTTGATGCTTCCTCATCAAAGATTGGACCAAGTTCGTCTTCCTCATCAAAGGTGAGACCTAGATCATCGTCCTTGGGTCTCCTACTGTCAAGCAGTGGTCCTTGATGTGGGTAGTCGAATGACTCTTCCTCAAAATCCTGTGAAACTAGAACAAGACTACTCGGATGCTCCGGTTCAAAACATGTTAGTCCATTAGTCTCTTCATCATCAAACATAAAATCAGATTTTGGAGAAGGAAGATCACATTCATCCTCACAAATGATCAAACTTTCCAAAAGCACTTCATCATATTCATCAAAATGGGTAAATAATCTAAAAAATCTTTTAGCTCTTCAAGGTTGTTTTCAGATTTACCTTTGGGTTCTTCAATGGTGAATATTGATGGTTCAGCTACTGGTGCACGTGTGGTTGTGCTCTTCTGTTGAATCTTGTTGACATCTTTAAGGATTTTCATCTCTTTCTCAAAGTTTTCACAGATCTCTTGGACATCAAACCGACGAAAAAGCCTCATTTGACCAGCTTCATTTCTAGATGGTTTGAAAGGCTCCTTGAACCTCCTGTTTGGTATCTTATGTGTTCTTCCTTGGGTTGTCCTGTCCTGCACAGGAACAAACTCATCAAAAATATTCAAACAATTTTGGGATGAAGATTTAGAGATAGCTTGTTGTTGAGATTTGTCGTTGCTACTCCTCCGTTGAAGTCCAAACATCTTAACCTGAAAATTCTCAACACAAAAGGTTAACAGATAAAAATAATCCTCACACTCTCAAGTGTTTAACATCCCCCACTCAAGTGTTTCACTCGAAATTTGGATGGTCACTCAAGAGTTTCTTCTCAAAGTTCTAAAAAGACAAATCAAGTTTCCCAATGGGTTTCCCAAGCAAACAAACAATGAAATGAGATAGGAAGATAAGAATTTTGGGTTTGGAATCCGCTTTAACATTCTCAAAGGCCGGATTTCTCCTAGACCCGCAGGCTTTCTCTTCCACCACCAAACCACAATCACAGTTTTTGAAATTTCCTTCCTTTTTTTACTCTTTTTTTTTCTCTTTTCGACTCTTTTTTTCTCTTTCTTTTGATATTTTTTAATATATATATATATAGTGGATGGTAATGAGGGGCCCAGATTCAAGATAGAAAGAAGAAGAAGTGTTTAAAAAAATTTAAATGGAAGATGAGAAGAATGGATAGATGATACCGATTGAGTGGCTCTGATACAACTTGATACGTCCTAGATTCGGAAAGGATCACTCAAACGGTTTGAAGTATATGAACTCGCCAAGAAGGGAGAACTGATGGGTTGAATGGGGACACAAAGGGTTGTGGAAGGCCCGATGATACTACCAGAGATTCGTCGTTGTTTGATGTGACGCCCAAGTCCAACGAACGAAGGTTTGTTTACTCGGAGATAACCTCACCAAGAAACAGAAATGCTCTTAACAAAGAACAAAGAGAATAAAATAAAAATAAGAAGAAAATCGATTGATTTATTTCTGTAGAAAAATTACATATTTATAGTAGCAAAGGCCTATGAAAAGACTTCAAATCTTGTGGAAAAACACATATAGAAAAATGCAAACAAAGACTTGACTAAATTATTGTTTTGACTGAAACTTGGACTACCTCTTGATATAGCCACGACCAGGACTTTGAAAAGTGAAGAATATGCTCCTTATATGGGCCAAGACATGTCCCTTTGAGGCCTGGTCGAAATCCATCTTTTCCCTTAGCCAATCTTTTATTGGTTTTTCCTTTTGGCCCAAACAAGTCCGTTTTTGAATATTTTCGAAAACCATCAAGCCCAATGATTTCTTGGACATTTGAATCATGAATAATCTCCTTTGTCATAATTTAATTGGTCGTTGGTCCATCATAAATAAGGTTAGCCATTTTCAGTTTCTCAGGTGGTCGTACCAGCTCGGAAGATCGAACTAGCTCGCTCACCTCGTCCAAATGAGTGTCAATCCAGCTCAGATCGTCTAGGAAAGTGTAAGTACAGCTCACTTGAGTATTCAGATCATCTAAGATAGTGTCAATTAGCTCATCAATCTCCAAGACAATGTCGGTCCAGCTCACCTGAATGCGCACATGTTTGAATTCGCGAGAACTAAAGATCACCTGGTTTGTAAATGACATAAATCCCACATCTGAACTCCCTTTGATATTATTATTCTTCAAGGAGCTCCATAATTGAGTTTAGAACATTCTCCAAGTGATTTCATGCGTAGAAGCCTCGTGGTTTGGAAGATATGAGTCAAACAATGAACATATATCTTTACTGCTTCTCATGATAAAGCCATGCATGTCTGTTTTGCCCGGTGTCCTATCCAAGGCCGCATCATTTTTGCTCGATAATTGATGTCGTACTTACTTAGTTCGATTGCCCATTTTTCAAATCTCCCAGATTGACTGGGACTATGCAAGGTAGCCCGCAGTGGAAATGATGGGAGCACTGCGATTGTATGGGACTAGAAGTATGGCCTTTGCTTTCGTGCTGACATTACCACTGCAAGTGCCAGTTTTTCTGTCATCGGATAGCGCTTCTCTGCGTCAAGCAAAGTTTTGCTTACGTAGAAAATGGGCTTTTGCTTGTCGTGTTCTTCTCGGATAAGATAGCCGCTTACTGCCGTGGTTGATACTGCGATGTACAGAAACAACGGTTCTCTTTCTACAGATTTTTCGAGTACCAGGGGAGTGGCAAAGTAGTGCTTCAGCTGTTGAAAAGCATTTTCCCATTCCTCAGTCCATTCGAATCTCTTGCTCCCCTTCAGAGTGTCGTAGAAGGGCAAACATTTGTCTGTCGATTGTGAGATAGATATGTTTAGTGCTGCCACCCTAGAGGTCAATCTCTGTACCTCTCATTTCGTTTTTGGAAAATCCATTTTGATCAGCGTGGTAATCTGTTTCGGGTTAGCTTCAATCCCATGGTAGGTCACGAGGTAACCCAAGAATTATCCCGATGCCACTGCAAACCTGCACTTCGCGGGATTCAGTTTCATATTGTGGAATTTTAGCCTTTTAAAGCATTCTCGAAGGTGGGCGATATGATCTTGTTCTTCGAGGGATTTTACTAGCATATCGTCGATGTACACCTCCATTGTTTTTTCTGAGCTATTCTAAGAACATACAGTTGATGTGCCGTTGATAATTTGCACCAGCATTCTTCAGAACGAATGCCATTACCTTGTAATAGTAAGTGCCGTGGTCAGTTATGAATGCGGTGTTCTCTTGGTTGTCGGGATTCATTCTAATCTGGTTACACCCAGAGAAGGCATTCATAAAGGACAAAAGTCTGTTCCCCGCCGTTGCTTCAATTAAGCGGTCGATATGTGGCAGAGGGAAGCTATCCTTTGGGCATGCTTTGTTGAGATCGGTGAAATCGATGCAGAATCTCCATTTCCCGTTCCTCTTTTTGACAACTATTGGGTTAGCGAGCCAATCGGGATACCTGACCTCCGTTATGGACCCGACTTTGAGGAGTTTTTTTACCTAGGCGTTGACTGCTTTGGTACGTTCTGGTCCCAACTTTCGTCTCTTTTGTTTGACGGTCTTTAAAGTTGGGTCAACGTTGAGCTCGTGACATGTGACGTTGATGTCAATCCCTGGCATATCTTCCGTGGCCCATGCGAATGTGTGCGAGTTCTCCTTCAGGCAAGCTACAAGCTCGATTTTCAGAGATTCACTCAGGTTCGCACCGGTCTCTACACAACTATATGGGAACGCTTCGTCTAAGCATACCGAGACAACGGGATCGCAAGTTGGTTCTATTTTCCCATCTAAAGCTTCAACTGCTCACAACACAGATATTCTGGACAGTCAGCTCAATGACAAAGAGATCGTCGAGAGGTTTGACCGGATTGGTCGTTGCTCTTTCCTTGAAGGAGATGAAACTGCTGTCTGTTACGTTAGACATATTATGTCTCAAACGTTCGGTGGTTTTTCAAGTTAGATAATCTGAGGCACCCCTCCTTCTAGCACCAACCTTTGGGAACCAAAATTTGCACTGTCGATTTCTGTTGAATTAGGAACACAGGGTAAACTCTAGTTTCCCAGAGGACCCGGATATCTGCTAAACCACACGCCTATTAGTCTGAATACGAAGAAAAGATCGAAAAATAAAGTAAGAATCGAAAAGAGAGCAAATAGATATCTTATTCCGATTTTACGTATGAGCGTTTACAATAGGATAGGAACCTTGACTATGAGAGATGTCGGCAAGATTCCTAGTTCTAACAACCTAAGACTGCAAAACCCTAGTTGAGTCACTGCTCGAATAACAAAAACGGAAAGTTGCCTAAATGCTCTAAGTCCTATGCTATGTTTGCTCTGAGTGGAGATTTTCGTGTGTCCTGCATCATCACCCTTGAAGTCCTTATATACTCCTCTAGAGGTGGTCTGCTATTTCCCCTTCTGCCCTTGGTCGAATTTATCGCTTCACAAAAATATTCTTTTTTTCCTTGATCTTCTTGATTATCTTTGGAAACTTAACATTTATCTTTTGAGCTTGACATTTATCTTCAGAACTTAACATTTATCTCTTCCTGTAAAATGAAAGATAAACCGTCACAAGGTTTGGGCTCGATTTTCGGATAAAATTGTGAGTGGGCCTTTAGCCAAGTTTTAGACCTCATCAGGCCGTTTTTTTACTTAGGCGTTTTAATTTTTTTATCAAAAGAGCATTCCTAAGACGACGTCGTCTGAGAGTTAGGACCTCTCATATAGGGTGTATGACTCCAGGTGTTTAATTAACTGTTACCGTCTCATACGATCGACCTGATCCTTTCTCGAGAACACGAGTTCTTTCGGTAAAATTCCAATGTCAATCCCGATCGAGACAGAACAAAGATTAGTTCGATCAAGTTTTAAAAGAGAGAGTTACGAGGACGAGGTGAAAATGGATTGATTGATCCAACTCGCTGAACGGGCAAGTCGGATTGGTTGTGCTACCTATCTCGCATGTTTTGCGAGTTAGGCTTGTCCAACTCGCCGAACAAGCCAGTTGGCCGTCCTGATCCACTCAACTCGCCGAACGGGCGAGTTGGTCGGCCTATACTGTCCAACTCGCCCGTTCGACAAGTTGGAATGCTCGGTTTGTTTAGTGTTCCTTTCATTCAAGTTTTTGGCTCAGAAACTTTCGTTGAGACGGTAACGAGACTGCATTCGTATGGAAACACAATTTTTAGATGTTGATTTCGAGAGTACCGTTTTTGACCCCAACAAGCATCAGATTCTTTTACTCTTCTCATTCTGGGAGTAACCTTCTGCGTACTCCGGGAAACTCAACCTCCGCATGGATCCTGCATTATGCTTTGTATAAGAGGGCGAACAGGGTTTCTCCCGTTGCACGTCTTGGAGTTGTGCAATGCGACCATAAGACTCATTGAAGTTCTTAGGCCCATCTGCCTTCTTGGTGTCCAAACATTTTTTGAGTCCATCAAGGTTGGTTTTGTTAGTAGTTTCGGCTTGGCCATTGCATTGCGGGTATCTAAGGGTTGTTTTGTTAGTCGTATCTTCCATTTTTCGCATTAGGCCTCGAATCTGGTTGAAATAAACTGAGACCCATTGTTTGTTATGATTTCGTATGGGACTCCGTGCCTCAAACAATGTTTTTTCATACGAAGCTTTGGACTTGGGCGTCCTTAATTCTTGCGTAGTAGTCTGCCTCCACCCATTTTGAGAAGAGAATTGTCAAGACAAGCAAGAATTTTTTTTGTTTCGACCTATACATGGGTCCGACTATATCCATAGACCATCGCATGAACGGGTATAGTGCCAAGATTGATGAGAGGACTTCTGCTCGTTGATTGATAGTTGGGGCGTGCCTTTGGCACTTTTCGCATTTCTGCGCAAAGTTCTCGCAATCTTTGATCATTGTTGGCCAATAGTGTTTGTGGCGCTTGATTTTGACTGCGAGAGATCTTCCGCCAGAATGATTTCCGCAGGACCCAGAATGGACCTCTTCCATTATCTTTCGTGCCTTCTCTCCTTCTACGCAGGTCATGAGTGGCCCTGAAAATCTCCACTTGTATAGTTCTCTGTCAACTAAGACGTATCGCGCGGCTTGGGTTTTAATCTTTCGGGCAGCCCATTTTTCTGCGGGGAATTTCCCGTCGGTAATGTACGCAAGGATTGTCTTCATCGACGGTTCGTCGAATCCGTATTCTATCCGCCTGGACTCTTGCATGGCTTGGTCATCGACTTCGTCGGTATCGCCGTTGGGAGAGTCGATTAGGTTTATGACAACGGGTGGTCCGATGCTAGGATGTTCTATAAACTCTACGGGAATCACCCTGCTTAATCATGGATCCGAACTGGATGCTAGGGCGGCTAGAGCGTTGGCCTGAGCGTTTTCGGCTCTCGGGACCCGGGTGAGCGCAAACTGGTTGAAACTTTGAGCTAAATCTCGAACGAGTTTTAAATAAGCGTCCATTCTTTCGTCTCTTGCTTCGTATTCCCCGCTGTATTGGCTTGCCACAAGTTGGGAGTCACAATAGGCGTGAATGTTGCATATTTTTAAGCCGTGTGCCAATCGTAATCATGCGATCAGGGCTTCATACTCAGCTTCATTGTTTGAGGCGTGGAAGATTAGTTGAAATGATTGTTCTAGTACTTCCCCCGTTGGTGAAATGAGTCGGATTCCAATCCCAGAGCCCTGCTTGGATAAGAATCCGTCGATGTGGATGGTCCAGGTCGAGTCTGGTTCTCGATTGGTTGTGCATCCCGCATGGTAGGCATGGGCGTTCGGGTTCGGATCGGGTATTTCAGATATTTGGTTTTTTGGGTTTACACTCATTGGTCCCATTCTAATATTTTATTAGTACGGGCCGGGTTCGGATAATAACACTTCGGATTCGGTTCAAATTTGTATTGCATCGTTAAACCAATAAAGTAATCATATATCATTCAGATTCAGGTTATATTGGTTCGGTTCGGATATAACCAAAGTAAAAAACAAAATTTTAAACAAAACATAAAGAAAAACATTTAAATTGATTAGAAATTAATCCTACACACATAAAATTGATAAAATTTTAAAAAAAATTAAATCAATCATGAAAAAAATATTATTTGTAAACAATATGTGTTATCTTACTTATAGGGTAGACTTGTTATTTTAACAAGTAAATTATAGAGTACTTATCTATTGTATCAGTGGAAAAAAGTAGTAATATTTATTGTATATGTCATATCAACATAAACATTAAATTGGATATTTCAAAATATATATATATATATATATATATATATATATATATATATTTTGAATATTTATATTGATTATTAATTTCGGATATTTTGGTACCTGTTCGGGTTTGGTTAATAACACTTCGGGTTCAGATATTTTTTATACCATCTTACAAGACCCGTTCGGGTATTTTTACATTTCGGATCGGATAATGGATCAGTTTTTTTGGTTCGGGTTCAGTTCGGATTTCGGGTTTCGTTTTTTATGCCCAGGCCTACCGCAGGGAGTTCCACTAAGAAATCAGCGAGTACTTGTGATTTTGCACAGGTTTTCTCTCGATTCTCGATGTCATACTCGCTTAGTTCGATTGCCCATTTTGCCAATCTCGAGATTGACTGGGACTATGCAAGATATCCCGCAGTGGAAATGATGTGAGCACTGGGATCATATGGGACTGAAAGTATGGCCTTAGCTTTCGTGCTGACATTACGACTGCAAGTGCCAGTTTTTCCATCATCGGATAGCGCGTCTCTGCGTCGAGCAAAGTTTTGCTTACGTAGAAAATAGGCTTTTGCTCGCTGCATTCTTCTCAGATAAGGACGCCGCTTACTGCCGTGGTTGATACTGCGGTGTACAGGAACAATGGTTCTCTTTCTACAGGATTTGCGAGTACCGGGGGAGTTGCCAAGTAGTGCTTCAGCTGTTGAAAAGCTTTTTCGCATTCCTTGGTCCATTCAAATCTCTTGTTCCCCTTCAGAGTGTCGTAGAGGGACAAACATTTGTCCGTCGATCGTGAGATAAATCTGTTTAGTGCTGCCACCCTACCGGTCAATCTCTGTACCTCTCGTTTCGTTTTTGGAGATGCCATTTCGATCAGCGCGGTAATTTTTTTTGGGTTAGCTTCGATCCCACGGTAGGTCACGAGGTAACCCAGGAATTCTCCTGATGCCACTGCGAACCTGCACTTCGCGGGATTGAGTTTCACACTGTGGAGGTTTAGCCTTTCAAAGCATACTCAGAGGTGGGCAATATGATCTTGTTCTTCGAGGGATTTTACGAACATATCATCGAAGTACACCTCCATTGTTTTTCTTAGCTGTTCTGAGAATATACAGTTGATGAGCCGTTGATAAGTTGCGCCAGCATTCTTCAGACCGAATGGCATTACATTGTAACAGTAAGTGCCGCGGTCAGTTATGAATGCGGTCTTCTCTTGATCGTCGGGATTCATTGTAATCTGATTATACTCTGAGAAGGCATCCATAAAGGACATGAGTTTGTTCCCCGCCGTTTCTTCAACTAAACGGCTGATATGTGGCAGCGGGAAGTTATTCTTTGGGCATGCTTTATTGAGATCGGTGAAATCGACGCAGACTCTCCATTTCATGTTCTTCTTTTTGACAACTACTGAGTTAGCGAGTCAATCGGGTTACCTGACCTCTGCTATGGACCAGACTTTGAGGAGTTTTTGACCTCGACGTTGACCACTTCGACGCGTTATGGTCCCAACTTTCGTCCCTTTTGTTTGATGGGCTTGAAAGTCGGGTCAACGTTGAGCTCGTGACATGTGACATTTATTAAATCCCTGGCATATCTTTCATGGCCCATGCAAATGTGTGCAAGTTCTCCTTCAGACAAGCTACAAGCTCGATTTTAAGAGTTTCACTCAGGTTCACACCGATCTCTACACAACGATCTGGAAAAGCTTCATCTAAGCATACCGAGACAACGGGCTCGCAGGTTGGTTCTCTTTTCCCATCCAAATCTTTGGCTGCTCGCGACTGCCAAAAGATTTCAGTATCGTCTTGTTCTGGGGCGTTGTCAACGGTAGATGATTTCTTTTTCTTTTTAGGCGGAAATTCAACTAACGGGTTCTTCCGTTTCAACTCTGCAGCGAAGCAAACTCGCGAGATCCTACGATCTCCCCAGATGGTCTTGATTTCGCGAGGGGTCGGGAACTTGAGGCACATATGGTACGTCGACGAGATTACTTGCATTGAGTTCAACCATGGGGTTCCTACAATTGCGGTGTAGGAAGTGGATTGATCTATGACCAGGAACTCCACAACTTTTGACACACTACCGGCTTTTACCGAGAGGTCGATCGTGCTGAGAGTCATGGTAGCTTCCCCCGATAGCCCTACTATCGGGTTTGAATCTTCCGCGATTTCGGATAAGTCGACTTCCATTCGTTCGAGTGTGTCGTTGAAGACAATGTTGGCTGAGCTTCCGGTGTCGACCAATATCCTCGCGACATCGATATTCTGGACTGCCAGCTCAATAACAAGGATATCATTGAGAGGTTTGACCGGGTTGGTCGTTGCTCTTTCTTTGAAGGAGATGACATCGCTGTTTGTTTTCTTAGGCATATTATCTCAAACGTTTGGTGGTTTTCGAGTTCGATAATCCGAGGCCCCCTCCTTCTAGCACCAAATTGGGGGAACCAAAATTTGCATTGTCGATTTCCATTGAATTAGGGACGTAGGGAAAACTCTAGTTTCCTAGAGGTCTCGGATATCTGCTAAAGCACACGCCAATCAAGAAGATACAAAGTAAAGACAGAAAAATAAAGTAAGAATCAAAAAGAGAGCAAATAGATGTCTTATTTCTAATTTGCGTATGAGCGTTTACAACAGGATCAAAGCCTTGGCTATGAGAGCTGTCGGCGAGATCCCTAGTTCTAACAACCTAAGACTGCAAAACCCTAGTTGAGTCGCAGCTCGAGTAACAAAAACGGAAAGTTGCCTAAATGCTCTAAGTGCTATGTTTGCTCTGAGTCGAGATTTTTGTGTCTCCCTAGCATCATAACCCTTGAAATCCTTATATACTCCTCTAGAGGTGGTTTTCTCTTTCCCCTTCTGCCCTTGGTCGAATTTATCGCTTTGCGGAAATATTCATTTTTTTTTCTTCATGATTATCTCTGGAAACTAAACATTTATCCTCTGATCTTGACAGTTATCTTCCAAACTTAGCATTTATCCCTTCTTGCAAAATAAAAGATAAACCGTCACAAATTTTGGGCAGGATTTCAGATAATATCGCAACTGGGCCTTTAGCCGAGTTTTAAACCTTCTCGGACCGTTTTTTGACTTGAGCGTTTTTTACGATTTTATCGAAAGAGCATTCCTAAGATGATGTCGTCTGAGAGTTAGGATCTTTTGCATTGGTCATGCGACTCCATGTGTTTAGTTAACCGTTATCGTCTTACACGATCAATCTAATGTCTCCACTAGAAAACAAGTTCTTTCGGTAAAAGTTCTAATGTCAATCTCGATCGAGAGGAAACAAAGACAAGTTTGATCAAGTTTCAAAAGAGGGAGTTACAAGGATGAGGTGAAAATGGATTGATTGATCCAACTCGTCAAACGGGCGAGTTGGTTTTCTTGTTCGATCAAACTCGCCGAACGGCGAGTTGGGCTTGTCCAACTTGCCGAATGGGCGAGTTGGTATTATTTTCCAAACCAACTCACCCGTTTGGCGAGTTGGGCTTGTACAACTTGGCGAACGGGCGAGTTGGTTGCTTTGTCCAACCGAACTCGTCCGTTTGGCAAGTTGCGCTTGTCCAACTCGCCGAACGGGCGAGGTTGGCTGGTCCAACTCACTGAATGGGCGAGTTAACAATAGGAGACGCATTGGAGAGAGTTTCTTATTGGTATGAGATGAACGTTGTCATGAAGAAGAAGTTTGTATCCAAGAGGTATGCTCAACTTGATCTAGAACGGTTGCAAATCCAATCAAATAAAAAATATAATTTTAAAAAATTAAAATTTAATATTCAAAAAAATTTCAGCAAATCTCTAGGATCTGAACGGAAAATTTTCAAGTGCCTTGTTCGGGCCAAAACTCTAGGACTCGAAGGATTGGAGACTCGAACGGAAAGGCCTACCTCAGCATCAAAGAGATTTGGGTTAAAGTACCTTTTAATTTTTAATTTTTCAATCTTTGAATTTTTATTTTTCTCCAGATTTTTTTAAATTTTTCTAGTTTTATCGATTTTATAATTTATTTATTTTATTATTTGTTTTGAATTTCTAATTTTCCTTTTGTGTATTTTTGAATTTTTATTAATTTTAAGATTTATTTATAATTTTTTATTTTATTAATTAAAATAATTAAAATATTGTTTTTTTAAAAAAGAATAAACCGCCACATCACCTTTTGACCTACTAATGAACAGTAACAGACACAATTATGACATGTGAAACAAGTAAGTTAGTTTCAATGTTATATATGTTATTAAAACAAGTTTCATTTTTTAAAATGTTATGAAATGAACTTCAAGGTTTAAAGTGCAAATTTTTGCCAACTTCATAATTTAAAATGAAAATTTTTCGTACTATATTTGATTAAGTATTATGGCTTGTACTAGTCCATTCTTGCGATTGTTAAATATTTTTCATGCACCATATATGTGGGTTTTCCACTTATACACAAGATCATATGGTCTGGTAATCTTTTTATAGATCTTAGTAGTTGGGTTATGGGTTAGATCATTTCATAGCCTAAAATATAAAAAGATCTCTCTTTATTAGAAATTTTTCATTTTACACGGAGGCATGGATGGAGCCAAGATTTGAGCCAAGATTTCTCTAGGCAGGAATCCGAAGGTTGGTATCTTGCTCGGAAACATGAGTTTTATCTTCCTGAATTATTTGTTCCCAGCAGTTTGCCAATTATCTTTCGATTACATGGGTGAAATCGTTCCACCTCAGCAGGCTTATCGTGAACAGGACATCACTTCTTTAGTGTCTCTCACTGGGTTATTTTGGCAAGCACCCTGTATAAACTCGGGGTATAGATCTAGTCACATGTAGTCGAATGATGATCGTCTTTTGATTGGCGTTTTTCATGCTCAGAGCCCGATGATATTGATCAGTCTCAAAGGATTTGTGTTCTTATCTTCGCATTTCATTGGATGGCGAGGTTCATTTCTTGGCGTAGGGATCGATGGCACGTAGTCTTCTAGTATTATGATTCATGGCACATGGCATGATCAGGGAGAGATAACTGATGTACTGCAGGTGGTACTTGATCTCCTTTCTTTAGTTGATGATTTCTGGCCTGGACCAGGAATTCCATGTAGAAGAATGCTACAATTGGCATACACTGTTGTCCGTCTGACGAAGATCACGTGTATATGTGATTTGTTGCCCTGCTCAGAAGCAGAAAGTTTTTTTTATCTCGGATTACAATGATTAAAAAGATTCTGTCTTTTTAGCGCATGACCTTGGTGGCATGTAGCCACCATATGTTTTGCCGGATCTAAATGGCACATGTCCAGTTCAAGCAAGCGAATTATTGATTTATTTCAATGAGTACGTCGTTTTCTTGATTATGCGCTCCATAATTAAAAATTAGGTGGAGAATGCTCTTTTGAAGAGCATACACCCTGAAGCAGTATTTTTATTTTTGTGTTTCCTTTTCTTTTGGGGACGTACCCTGACTCTAGGCATGGGAAGTTTTGTACTAGGTAGTAGTCAAGACTATACATTTTTTTCTTTTCCTTTTTAGGAAGAACAAAACCTTTGTTGAGGCGTGAAGGCTGATTCTTCGTCATATTAACCTAAGGTATCGAAGTACGTCGCTTAGGAACTCAGAGTTCCTGTTGTATTATTCTTTGGAATCTAAAGTTTCATAAGGCTTTGTGTTCTGATCGTATAGGACCTATAGATTTTGCCTTGGGAACCCATAGGTTTTAAGGAGTTAATGTCCTTATCCCCGAAGATCATTGGATTTTGACATTCAGAACCCATAGGTTATAAGGAATTCTTTTTTATGACCCAGAGGTGAATTCTTATTTTCTGCTGTCTAAAATCCAGAGGCTCTATTGACTTAATGCAGCATCGCACTTTTTCCTTTGGAGTTAGCCCACTCTCGATGTCGATTGGATGTGGGTCCTAGTTGAGATTTTACTCGTTGCCTTTTGTGGGGCTGTTCAGAATGTCTTCAAGCTCTATAGTACACCTTCCTGGTACCAGAAATTTTGTGGGACGCTTGGTCCCGCAATCTCGGATATTCTTAGCCATTTTCAAAGTTTTCCATTATGACATTCCAAAATCTTGGATATACCTAAAAGCCTATGGGTTTAAGTGTTTACCCCCTTGAAACCCGGAGGTCCCTGGATGTTGATGAGCTCTTCTGCCAAATTTTCCAACTACAGTCGTACTTCTGGCTTATGGGGCAATACTTTTCAAAGTAATAATACTAACACCACGATTGAATGAGCCTGGAATTAAAGTCATAACTACCATTATTGAGTCTTTGTGTTGACGTAATGCACAAGGTATTGCTTCTTTATCTTCGCATCAGGATGGCACTCTATGTGTGCTTGTGTTATGACTGGTACTCAAATGACTCTCTCTTTCTTTAATTTTAAACCAAAATTTGTAGATCCCTACACTTTTACAATGGCAAAACTCGAGTAATATGAATGGTGACATTTTTTGGTCAAAGACTGGTGATTAAAGATTGCACAACACAAGGAGGCAAATGGTCTAAAGTAACAACCCATGTTGCATTTGGCACCGAATCTTAGTATCCAACTAATTTCTTCTTCATTGCAAATTTATTTAATAGACGAACAAAGCTATGTATGCCTAGACGTTTGGATATCCATTCGAGTTTGGATCAGGATTTTTGGATTTCGTGTATTTCGGTATAGAGGTCAAAAACCCATTCGACTATTTTTTTACATATCGGGAAATGAGTATTTAGTTCGAGTTCGGTTATTTCAGGTCGTTTCAGATATTTTAAAATTTGAAAAAAAATTAAATTCTTTATTGCAAAAGTTTCTTGTAAAAAAAATTACAATTAATCTAACTAATTTTAAAAAAATTTAATAGTTTGGTCGATTAATAGGTTAGTAAACAAAACTTTGAAAATAAAAAGACACTAACCTAGTTATTGTTTTAAGAATTTAGATGCAATTTTTATTGATGCAAGAAACAAGAAAGTTGACATGCATTTTAAGCGAATATAAAGTCACTTTATCTGAAACTATATATATTATATGATCTTGACCCATATACAACATAAATATAAATATTTTAACTGAAATGAGATAAATATATTAAAAATATAGGTTAAGTATACATATGTTTGATTATTTTTGGATATCCATTCGAGTTTAGATATATATTACTTGTTTGGGTTTGTATATTACCCATTCGGATATCTAATATCTCCTAACTCAATACCCATTCGGATATTTTTCTACTCCGGTTCAGATTTTGGTTCGAGTTTTTCAGATTAGATTAGGTTTCAAATTTGGATATGGGGTAATATACCCATGCCTAGAACTACATATTAGGTGAGGTATTGGATCGTTCCTTTTTAAGGTAAAAGGTGAAACTTCTACCACATAAACACCTTTTTACTTCTTATATACTAATACAACTTATTTATTCGAAATACAGTAACGACTCTATTGAGATCATAATATTTTATTAATTTATAGAGTTATTAATTTAAAAAATAATTAAAAATATATTTTAGTATATAATGTTTTATAGAACATGAAATAGTAGTGTTTACTTTTTATACACTAACTATACTTTAGAAAATTTACTTTCATGTTGTATTTATTATATTATTTGATGTATTTGAAATATATTTCATGGAACTTAAATTTAATTTAGACATAATTTTACTAAAAATTATCAAAATATATCAAAGTATTAAGAAAAAGTAAAGATATTTTTCTCAATATAAAAAAATAATATAATATTTGTTTGTACTTATATAAGATGTATATATATATATATATATATGATTATTAATGTATGATTTATTAGAACAATATATTTACATAGAATTTTGTAAAAAATATTATATTATCATTTAAATCGATTTGTGTCATATTTTGAATCGGTTCGGTTAAAAAATAATTTTTTTTTAATTAATATATCGTATTTAATAATTTATTTAGTGGTAATTTATAGAGTTTATATTAAGTCATGTGACAAAGTATTTCCCCAAAACGAGTGCACGTACAAATATATATAAAATTATTTATAGTATTCAACGTTTTACAGGGAACAAAGAATCTACATATTGGCTAAACGACGGATCGTAAGTCTATGAAATTCAGGTCGCTTCTGAGTTTTGGTATTTTCTTCTGTGTAGTCCGCTTCCACTTCATGTAGAATACAAGTAGGTATAGCACAACTCCTAATACAGTCAGGAGATGCATTAGTGAGAATATTAGTGGGAGGAGCTTATGCTTCTGGTACACGGAGAGAGCGTAAGAACAGACGAGAGGCGCTGAGATGAGGACATACCAGCAAGTATAGGTTCTGCCAACAGGTAATAGTATAAATCCAGAGGCAATAGCCAACAAAAAGGCTATGGTATTTAGTCCCCAGAGGAGGACGAAGTTTAATAAGATTTCTAAGAAAGACAACACATGTACTTTATATTCGTCATCTTGCGGCTGGGCCGCTGTATCATAAGCAGCTGCTAATATCAAAACTGTTATTACTAGAAGAGCGTTCCGCGTCCCGTCTGATAGGTGACTCCTACAACGTGATATACCCGTAGAACAATATTCCCAGAAAGTGACCGATTTTCTGAGAAAGACCGATGCTTTCTGGACATTGGATAGAGAATAAACACTCTGACCACCTGCATTTTTTATCATTTTCTCTGTATCTTTGTTCATGAGATGTCCATTGGCTCGCAAAGCATCAAGGGCTGTCATACCACTTTTGTTTAGGATGTTCCGGTTCAGTGACATGAATTTCAACAGATATTTTACTGCCTGTAGATAGATGTTTCATGTATTACTGTATTAGACACCTATGATAGAAAAAAAAAAAAAAAAAAAAAGAAGTAGTAATTAAGGGTAAGAACATGCCTGGTGACTATTCTTGTATGCCGCTAAGTGCAAGGCTGTGTTTCCTTCACGATTGCGTTTATTCAAGACGTAATTCTCGGTTGATGAAGAATCAGAATTGTGCGACCGTTGCATCCACCCTCTCAGAATCTTTAGCTCTTCGTATTTATCGTTCATAACGGTGATGTGAAATGCTGTTTCTCCATTTATATTTGTATCTCTAATGCTCTCACTGATGAAACATAAACTTGATTTGGGTTAATCATTGGGCTAATCATCTAATAATCATGTTAGCCCAAATTTGACCCAAGTTATAGAATTTATCTAGAAAAATCTTCCACCTCCTTAAGATAAAAATCTAGATATTTTCATAGAATTATCTAGATAATTAGAATAAAAATATCAAGATATTTTAGTAGAATTATCTAGATTTAAGAATAAAATATGTAAGATATTTTGTATTTTGGAGGCTATAAATACCTCCACTCTCTTCTCATTTTGTATCATCCAAGTTTTCAAGAATCATCTAAGAAATAAAAAGTTTCCTCTTCATAAAATCTCTTCTCTTCAAACACTTAAACACTTTCTCCATTTCTAATAAGTTTCTCATTCCAACAAAGTGGTATCAGAGCTACAAGATCATTTTAAAGATGGCAAATAATGGTGTTCCCTTCCAAGTTCCAATGCTCACAAAGAGCAACTATGACAATTGGAGTTTAAGGATGATGGCTATCTTAGGAGCACATGATGTATGGGAGATAGTTGAGAAAGGCTTCATTGAACCAGAGAATGATGGTGGTTTATCTCAAGCTCAAAGAGATGGTTTGAGAGATTCAAGAAAGAGAGACAAGAAGGCTCTCTGTCTAATCTATCAAGGTTTAGATGAAGATACATTTGAGAAGGTTGTTGGAGTAAAGATGTCTAAAGAAGCATGGGAGAAGCTTCAGACCTCTTACAAGGGAGCGGAACAAGTTAAGAAGGTACGTCTACAAACTTTACGAGGAGAATTTGAGTCATTACAAATGAAGGAAGGTGAACTCATCTCAGATTACTTCTCAAGAGTCTTGACGGTTACTAATAACCTAAAAAGAAATGGTGAGAAGTTAGATGAGGTGAGAATCATGGAGAAAGTTCTTAGATCGCTCGATTCAAAATTTGAGCACATTGTTACCGTAATTGAAGAAACAAAAGACTTGGAGACAATGACGATGGAGCAACTTCTTGGATCACTACAAGCTTATGAAGAAAAGAGGAAGAAGAAAGAGGATATTGTTGAGCAAGTTCTCAAGATGAGAATTGATCACAAAGAAGAAAGTAGCCGAAATAATCCAAGACGTGGTGGCAGTCATTTCAGAGGAAGAGGTCGTGGTGTAAATGGACGAGGTTGGAGACCATATGAAGACAACTTTAACCAAAGAGGAGAGAGCTCATCAAGAGGTCGTGGAAGGGGAAATGCAAAATCAAGGTACGATAAATCAAACGTCAAATGCTATAGCTGCGGAAAGTTTGGACATTATGCTTCTGAATGCAAAATTCCAAACAACAATAGAGTTGAAGAGAAGTCCAACTATGTTGAAGAAAGGAGTAAAGAAGAAGATATGCTATTGATGGCTTACAAGAAGGATGAGCCAAATGAAGTTAGCAGATGGTACCTTGATAGTGGTGCTAGCAATCACATGTGTGGGAACAAAAGCATGTTTGTGGAGCTTGATAAATCGGTGAAAACCAATGTGGCTTTGGGAGATGAATCGAAGATGGAGGTGAAAGGTAAAGGTAATATTCTCATCCGCTTGAAGAATGGAGATCATCAATTCATTTCTAATGTTTATTACATCCCAAGCATGAAGACCAACATCTTGAGCCTAGGACAACTCTTGGAGAAAGGTTATGATATTCGACTAAAGGATAATAACCTTACTCTAAGAGATAATGCAAATAATCTCATCACAAAAGTACCAATGTCAAGCAATAGAATGTTTCTCCTAAACATTCAAAATGACATTGCACGATGTCTCAAGATGTGCTACAAGGAGGAGTCATGGCTTTGGCATCTTCGGTTTGGACATCTCAACTTTGGAGGCTTAGAGCTACTTTCTAAGAAAGAAATGGTGAGAGGATTACCTTGTATCAACCATCCAAATCAAGTGTGTGAAGGGTGCCTACTTGGAAAGCAATTCAAAATGAATTTTCCAAAGGAGTCGGAGACAAGAGCAAGAAAACCATTAGAGCTCATACATACAGATGTATGTGGCCCAATCAAACCAAGCTCATTTGGTAAGAGTAATTACTTCCTTCTCTTTATTGATGATTTTTCAAGAAAGACATGGGTTTATTTTTTGAAAGAAAAATCAGAAGTGTTTGAAAATTTCAAAAAGTTTAAAACCCAAGTTGAGAAGGAAAGTGGTCTTGTGATTAAGACCATGAGATCCGATCGGGGAGGAGAATTTATGTCCAAGGAATTTCTGAAGTATTGTGAAGATAATGGTATTCGAAGACAATTGACGGTGCCAAGAACACCTCAACAAAATGGAGTAGCGGAAAGAAAGAATAGGACTATTCTTGAGATGGCAAGAAGTATGCTCAAGAGTAAGAATCTACCAAAGGAGTTATGGGCAGAAGCAGTCGCGTGTGCGGTGTACATATCAAACCGATCTCCAACGAAGAGTGTTTCTGGAAAGACACCACAAGAAGCTTGGAGTGGAAGGAAGCCCGGTGTCTCACACCTAAGAGTCTTTGGAAGCCTTGCTCACGCTCACGTTCCAGACGAGAAGCGGAGCAAACTAGACGATAAAAGTGAGAAGTATATTTTCATTGGGTATGATGCTAACTCCAAAGGCTACAAGCTCTACAATCCTGAAACAAAGAAGACAATTATAAGTCGGAATGTCATCTTTGATGAAGAAGGAGAATGGGATTGGAGATCAAATAATGAAGACTACAACTTCTTTCCATCTTTTGAAGAAGAGAACTTGGAGCAAACAAGAGAAGACCAAGCTACACCACCAACTTCACCAACACCAAGTTCTCAAGGAGATGAAAACTCAAGTGAAAGGACTCCACGTTTTAGAAGTCTACAAGACATTTATGAGGTAACCGAAAATCAAGACAATCTCACTTTATTTTGTCTTTTTGCGGATTGCGAGCCTATGAACTTTGAAGAAGCTCAAGAAAAGAAGTCATGGAAAAGTGCAATGGATGAAGAAATCAAGTCGATCCAAAAGAATGATACATGGGAATTGACTTCACTTCCTAATGGGCATAAGGCAATAGGTGTGAAGTGGGTGTACAAGGCAAAGAAGAACTCTAAAGGAGAAGTTGAAAGATACAAGGCGAGACTGGTGGCAAAAGGTTATAGTCAAAGAGCCGGAATCGACTATGATGAGGTATTTGCTCCAGTTGCTCGTTTAGAGACAGTTAGACTAATCATTTCATTGGCAGCCCAAATGAGATGGAAGATACATCAAATGGATGTCAAATCTGCCTTCTTAAATGGAGACCTTGAGGAAGAAGTCTACATTGAGCAACCACAAGGCTACATAGTCAAAGGTGAAGAAGACAAAGTCTTGAGGCTGAAGAAGGCACTTTATGGATTAAAGCAAGCACCAAGAGCATGGAACACTCGGATTGATAAGTACTTCAAGGAGAAAGACTTCATCAAGTGTCCATATGAGCATGCACTTTATATCAAAACCCAAAACAACGATATATTGATTGCATGCTTGTATGTGGATGACTTGATATTCACTGGCACCAATCCGATTATGTTTGAAGATTTCAAGATGGAGATGACAAAGGAGTTCGAGATGACTGATATTGGATTAATGTCATACTACCTTGGCATTGAAGTAAAGCAAGAAGAAAATGGAATCTTCATCACTCAAGAAGGATATGCTAAAGAAGTGCTTAAGAAGTTCAAGATGGAAGACTCAAATCTAGTTTGCACACCAATGGAATGTGGAGTCAAGTTATCAAAGGAAGAAGAAGGAGAGAGTGTTGATCCAACACTTTTAAGAGCTTAGTTGGAAGTCTACGTTATCTAACTTGCACAAGGCCCGACATCCTACACGCGGTTGGAGTTGTGAGTCGATATATGGAGCATCCAACAACAACTCATTTCAAGGCAGCTAAGAGGATCTTACGCTATATCAAAGGTACAATCAACTTTGGCTTGTATTACTCTATCTCTGACGATTACAAGCTTTTTGGATATAGCGATAGTGACTGGGGTGGAGACGTTGATGACCGGAAAAGCACAAGTGGCTTCGTATTTTTCATTGGAGAAACCGCTTTCACATGGATGTCAAAGAAGCAACCAATTGTTACCCTCTCTACTTGTGAAGCGGAGTACGTAGCGGCTACTTCATGTGTTTGCCATGCTATTTGGTTACGAAACTTGCTAAAGGAGTTGAGCCTACCACAAGAGGAGCCAACGAAGATCTTTGTTGATAACAAGTCGACAATAGCATTGGCGAAGAATCCAGTCTTCCATGATCGGAGTAAGCACATTGATACTCGTTATCACTACATTCGAGAATGTGTTGCCAAGATGGATGTGCAATTGGAGTATGTGAAGACAAATGATCAAGTAGCTGATATCTTCACCAAACCACTCAAGCGTGAAGACTTTATCAAGATGAGGAGCTTACTCGGAGTAACCAAATCAAGTTTAAGGGAGGGTGTTGAAACATAAACTTGATTTGGGTTAATCATTGGGCTAATAATCTAATAATCATGTTAGCCCAAATTTGACCCAAGTTCTAGAATTTATCTAGAAAAATCTTCCACCTCCTTAAGATAAAAATCTAGATATTTTCATAGAATTATCTAGATAATTAGAATAAAAATATCAAGATATTTTAGTAGAATTATCTAGATTTAAGAATAAAATATGTAAGATATTTTGTATTTTGGAGGCTATAAATACCTCCACTCTCTTCTCATTTGTATCATCCAAGTTTTCAAGAATCATCCAAGTAATAAAAAGTTTCCTCTTCATAAAATCTCTTCTCTTCAAACACTTAAACACTTTCTCCATTTCTAATAAGTTTCTCATTCCAACACTCAGGACAAAGCACAAGAAACTCTGTAAGAAGATCCAAGTCACCTATTTTTACCACATCATGTAGTGGTGTCATACCTGTCCGTATGAAAAACGAAGAACAATATATATATATATATATATATATATATATATATATATATCTCATTAAATAAAGTAACTTAATTTAGGTTCTATGATAAATTAAGTTTGATGCAAATACCTCCTCTTCCAGGAATACGAACAAGAGAGGAATCAAACAATATTAGCTCTTTAGCTAACTCAGACTTGTGGTTATGAACGGCAAGATGTAATGGACTAAACCCCTCCGTGTTCAATTTCTTGGCAAAAGATGGCTGAAGAATCATTAACTCCATCGCCAAGTCTGTCTTCCCTGTAGATGAAGCCTCGTGGAGAGGTGTGTGGATGAAGGGCAAAGCGTCTGAGTTCTTAGGAAGACATGGTTCCTTTGCAATAAGTGAATACAAAGCATCCACGTTACCAGATCGAGTAACCCAAAGCAATCTTGGATCCATACTCACAAATTAATGTAAGGACTTGTTCATGAAAAAGTATGGTAGTCCATTCTCGTAAATCAAATTTATAGGAAACTAGATTATGGTTTACATAATTTTCACGACTATTGACTAAACTGTTTCGTAGAAAGAAAAAACACACACACAAATTAGATAAGTGCTATCAACCTAATGGAGAGTCAGTGAGTCCAGGCTAGGGTAGAA
Source organism: Moricandia arvensis (assembly GCA_905132765.1). Lineage (NCBI taxonomy): Eukaryota > Viridiplantae > Streptophyta > Magnoliopsida > Brassicales > Brassicaceae > Moricandia > Moricandia arvensis. The sequence continues at coordinate 29,940 of CAJHQP010003354.1, forward strand.
AATAATTGACTTTTTTCCCTTCGCTTCGTCAAGAAAATTAATGGAACATTGATACCATGCCTAATAGTTGTTAATGGTTTAGTTTTGGTATAGAATTAATGATTTTCGTAACTAACCTTATAAGGCTTTTCTCCTCGCCGATCGAGCGAAGCTGCAACTCTATAGGGCTACCGCAACTTTTATCAAATGTGGCCTTTCAAGGAGTGGCCGTTTGGGTACCATCGGGTTTGGTTTCTGTCCATTTGGATTTTGGATTTCGAGATTACAAGCTTAAGCTTCATCCGGGTATTCATAATTTTGGTTCGGTTCAATTTGGATTTTACAGTTTATGTTCAGGGACATCCATTTAATTTTCTTTTCTTGCAATTTCCAAAACCATAAAATAAAATATTATATGACATATAAATTTAAATAATGAATCTGTAAATATCTAAAATTAACATAAAATTCGTTTAGTATGAATATTTGGATGGAGGATTAGTAGGTATTTCAAGCATTTTAGTGCTTTTAATATTTAAGCTATTTTAGATATTTACTTTTGAGTATATACATATATATATATATATATATTTATATACTTTGGATTTTTTAACTCTTTATATATTAAATATTTTGGATATTAGGTCTAAAAGTAATTATTAAAATTGTTTTTTGGTATTTAACCAGTTTGGGTTTAGGCCAATACTATTTATTTTTATTGGATTCAGTTTTGTTTTTCAAATCAAGGTTTTTGGCAATTCTTAAGCATTTGAGGAAAAGTGTCTAATCTACCACTTTTTTATTACTACTTTTAATGTTTAACTTAAACACATTTATCTTTAGTTTTAAAGTAGTAAATAGATATTTATACCCCTAAAATTAACTAATCTAAATTTAGAGTTTAGATTTGAGAGAGGATTTTGGAGGGAGGAGTTTAGAAATTAAAAAAAAATACTTAAAATCGAAAACAAATTTTTTTTAAATAGTTTCAAATTTCAAAAAGAAAAATTGAAAAAAATCAATTTTTTTTTGTAAAAATGTTCGAAGTTGAAAAGATATAATACAAACATTGTATTATTTTTATTATTTATTTAGTTATTTATTTATATTATATATTTATAAAGAAAGGGTATAAGAATCTTTTGATTCTTTCACGAAGAATGTATTTGTGAAATTATCTCTTTAGTGAAAGGAAACATGAATAATGGTACAATTATTATTGTGGGAGGACTTGAAGAGATTTAAGGTGAATTAAAAACACATTTTATATCTGTAACCAAGAATTAAATCTATTGTTTGGACAACACGCCACCAAAAACCACCACATTCATTACTATTCCATACTTAGGAGCTTTTAGTTTTATTTGGAGAGAAGATCCAAAACTTCTTTAGAGATTTGTATTGGAAATCCATTGTTTCTTATTCTTTATTTTGTTTCATGATTTCTATTTAGTTTATTATCATGCTTTGCTTGGTCATGTCTCAGTAGTTTTTTTTGTTAGGTAGGGTTAATTACGGTTATGAAGGATTAGCCAAAACTATAGAATTGCTAACGTGATAGAAATATCCATCAATTGAATTGTTATCAGTGCTTGTGTTCTAGAGTATATAACTTGAACCCTGATGATAGGATGGTAGACAACTACGATAGTAGGTCTTCACTTGAATTGATTCTTTTGATATAGGTTGCTAGATACATGCGACAACTGGTCTAGAAAGTTAGTGAACCAATCGAATGTTGGGGTCAAAATGGTCATCTCGAAATCAGCAACAAATACTACTTTTCCCAGGAAACATGTCGCCGTATCCATTCAGCAACCGTCACACAAATCATCTCTCCCATCGGGCAAAGTAGATAGGTTCACTTTGCCCGACGGGCCCGTCTGGCAAAGTGAATCGTTCATTTCGCCCGTCAGGCGAAGAGAACCCGTTCACTTTTATACCCCTAGGATTAACTAATCTAAATTTAGGATTTAAGATTTAGATTTGTGGGAGGATTTTTAGAGGGTGGAGTTTACGAATTTAAGAAATAAATACTTAAAATTTAAAATAAAAATTATAAAAATTGTTTCGAATTTCAAAAAGAAAAATTGAAAAAAAAATCATTTTTTTTACAAAACTTTTTGAACTTGAAAACATATAATACGAAAATTGTTTTATTTTTATTATTTATTTAGTTAATTATTTATATATTTATAAAGAAAGAGTATAAGGATCTTTTGATTCTTTAACTAATAATATAATTGTGAAATTATCTCTTTATTGAAAGTAAACATGAATAATGGTATTATCAGTATGGTAAATTTGAAATTCTCCCATCATTTCGGAAATGTGGAAGACTTTAAGAGATTTAAGGTGAATTAAAAACGCATTTTATATCTGTAACCAATAATTAAATCTTAATTCAAATTATACAAAATATTTTAATATCGATATATAAAATCTATTTTTTTTGCAAAAATATTACATATATGTTTTAGGCCATACGCATGTAGAGGAGATGATGTGTCGCATGTGCCTCATTTACATACAGAGTAACTGCATCTCCTATACATATATAATCTCTTATTTAGCTAACTACCCTATTACACTGTTTTACACTATTATTTATTTTAAATAAAATTTACTCATCTTACATATTCTCTTCCAAATCTTCACTATATCAAAATACACTTTGTTTAGAAGATTTTTGCAGTTGCCTATTTCCAATACGTAATCTTGTTTTGTCATGAGTCTCACTAATTGATGCTATACATACACCCAAGCATCTTCTATGAATTTATATTTCAAATTTTAAATTTAATAAGTTCACATTCGTCAGATTTTGGTTCGGAAATCCATTTTTTTTTTGAAATTTCCAAATCATAAAATAAAATATTATATAACATATAAATTTAAATAACGAATCTGTAAATATCTAAAATTAACATAAAATTCATTTAGTATGAATATTTGGATGGAGAATTAGTAGGTATATTAAGCATTTTAGTGTTTTTAATATTTTTAAGCTATTTTAGATATTTACTTTTGGGTATATATATATATATTAGGTACTTTGGATTTTTTTTAAAATTTTTTTTATATATTAAATATTTTGGATATTAAGTCTAAATTTAATTAAAATAAACAATTTGGTATTTAACCAGTTTGGGTTTAGGTTAGTACTATTTTTTTTTTGGATTCATTTTTGTTTTTTGAATCAAGGTTTTTGGCATCCTTAAACATTTGAGGGAAAGTGTCTAATCTACAACTTTTTTATTACCTGTTTAACTTAATCACTTGTATCTTTAGTTGTAAAGGGGTAAATAGACATTTATACCCCTAAGATTAACTAATCTAAATTTAGGATTTGAATTTGTGGGAGGATATTTGGAGGGTGGAGTTTAGGAATTTAAGAAACAAATACTTAAAATTGAAAACAACTTTTTTAAAATAGTTTCAAAATAAGTTTCGAATTTCAAAAATAAAAATTGAAAAAAATCAATTTTTTTATAAAAAAATGTTCGACGTTGAAAACATATAATACGAAAATTATATTATTTTTATTATTTATTTAGTTAATTATTTATATTTATGTATTTATAAAAAAAATGGTATAAGGATCTTTTGATTCTTTAACGAATAATGTATTTGTAAAATTATCTCTTTAGTGAAAGTAAACATGAATAATGGTATAATCAATATGATAAATTTTAAATTTTTCAGGCATTTCATCATTGTGGGAAGACTTTAAGAGATTTAAGGTGAATTAAAAACGTATTTTATATTTGTAACCAATAATTAAATCTTAATTCAAATTACACAAAATATTTTAAAATTTATATATAAAGTCTAATTTTTTGCAAAAATATTACACATATGTTTTAGGCCGTACGCATGTGGAGGAGATGATATGTCGCATGTGCCCCATTTATAGATAGAGTATTTGCACCTCCTATACACATATTATCTCTTCTTATTTAGCTAACTGCCCTATTACATTGTTTTACACTATTATTTATTTTAAATACAATTTACTCTTATTACATATTCTCTTCCAAATCATCACTATATCAAAATACACTTTGTTTAGAAGATTTTTGCAGTTGCCTATTTCCATACCTAATCTTATTTTGTCAGAGTCTCACTAATGGCAGCTATACATACACCCAAGCATCTTCTCTAAATTTCTATTCCAAATTTAAAATTTAATAAGTCCACATTCGTCAATTCTACTTCCCACTCTCTGTAATCTTCATGTATCTCTCTCTAAAAGTTCTAATAAGAAAGAATAATTATTTATTTTTTCTTTCTTAAGTCTAAAGTATAAACGAACTATCATTATTTCAAATAAGGTAACCTCTCATCTTAATCACTTATTCCATCAACCTAGTTGTAATCAAATGTTCGGATTGTACTCCATTTTTCATTTATTTTCAAATATAGTCTAACAAGCATTTTAACATAGATATTTTAATACCCTATTATTCTTTTTTTTCCTCTGGATATGAAAGACGGCGAAATGCATCCCAAACTACTACCAGAGATAATATTAGCTTTTGGTGAAGAGTTGGTGGTTAACAAGATTATCAATTACCACAAATCAAATTTTCCGGAAGTTTTTGGTGCTGCTTTATACGAAATAGTTGAAGGTTGTATTATATTGATCATGAAATTAGAGACACTATAATATACAACTAACAAATAAAGGGCTGTATAATTGTTTTGTTTTTTATTAAAAATATATTGTTGACTCTCTAATGGGTTGAAGATTAATTTAATTCGGCTCCGCGGATACAAATGTAGTTAGAAAACCCAATGTAAGAATTGGTCTCTTGTGCTAGTTGTGTCCAACTTGAATTATGGTTTTTTTTTTTTAAACTTGTTAACGTACACTTGGCTAATTTGACATCCTATGAAGATAGTTAGCTTTAATGCTGTAGATATTGTACAATATCAATAATTTGTTAGCATGGTAATGATACCGGAAAATTATGGTTGTATTTGTTGTTAGCTGGCTAATTATTCTCGTATATACATATTTGATTTTAGCAGCATCGATAATTTATTTCAGTCTAACTATGTCTGCTGAGAGTAGCTAGCTATTGTATTCTAAACACATCTAATTCATGTGTCAGCAAGTAAATTGAATTTAGTGAACATGTCGTTGTATTATCTGCCAAAAAAAAAATTAAAAACATTCAGAAAGAGAGAGAAGAAAACACTAAATGCTTCATTCATTTTCTTTCCTAGTGGTAGAGTGGTGGGACATTGTGCTCGTAGAGATAAAGTAAATGTTGAATCTGTTAAAAATTCCCCCTAACGTAAAGCATCAAGAACATTCTTATTGAAGGTTGATTCTTCTTAATTCTAACGAAGAAGAAGAAAAGAAAGAGCAAAAGGTTAGATAGAAAAAAACACAAAACTACTTAGAACTATAACCGAAACAAGTCAGAACAAAAACCAATCAATCTTTGAACAAGATCATATCATAATATAATATAAAACAAGAGAGAACAGGTGGTGGCAATCTTTTAGAGTGAAAGTATGTTTTAATGGAAAGAGAGAGTAAATACCAGAAAGAACGTACATTTGTGATTTAGTAAATCTATATCACATATTAAAGATTCTTAGAATATTTTGCCAATTCACACTAAAATCATAGCGTAGAATCTCATATGTAATTTTATCTATTTCTACTACAGTAATGCCCAAATTATTATTACTATAGGTATTTATCTAATATGCAACTTCTTTTGGATTTTTACTCAGTTTACTCTTACATATATATATCAAATTTATATATGTTATGATATGCGAAAATTTGGAAAGAGGATCACTTTTGAGTTGGAATTGGCTAATACATTCATAGTTTTAATTTGCAAAGATGATCACTTTGTTTTTTGGTCTTGTGTAAAAATTTATGCACACCTTAATCAATTAACATATTCACGGAAATGTCACAATCTTTTTGAATTTTCTTCGCACACTGAGATTCTCTTTTAATGTAGCGACAGCTACGATAACACGATAATTTTATTTAGTCTTCGAATGCCTAAGATTAAAGTCTTCTTGTGATCGTTGAGAATATCAATATTCTAGCCGATTGCAAGGAACAAGAACACCAAAGCTCTTTCAAATTAATAATCAAAATAAAACGTATCCCTTACAAGCCAAGAGAATGCGTATTTATACTAAGAGAAAGACCCAAGTCTAGAAGATTTCCAATCTAATGTCCATCCTTATCTTAAATCTAATTCCCTTTAGTATAAGGATAAAACAAAACGATAACACTTAAAAAAGGAAAGTAATAAATAATGCATAATAGTAAAAGGGTTTCCGTGCTACATCAGGTCACCCGGGGTAGAGAAAGATTCGTCCTCGAATCTTCGATGTCATCACAAGCAATATATGGAAACAAATGCTTCACATTGAAAACGTCAGAACAACGAATATGCGGAGGAAGATGCACCCGATATGCATTAGCATTCACTTTCTCAAGAACCTCCAATGGTCCTACTTTACATGCCTTCAGTTTGTTGTAATCACCAGCAGAGAAACGTTCTTTTGTAAGAACCGCCCAAACTGAATCACCAACATTAAACTGGACATCACGTCGATGACGGTCGGCCACTGCTTTATATTTTGCTGACGAAGCTTGAAGATTGTCGTGGACCTTCGCATGGATAGAAGTCAAGGACCCGACGAAGTCGACAGCCTGCCCGTGATCGCGTATCAAGTTTGGTGGCGACTCCCAAATCAACAGGGCCCCTAGGGACCAAGCCATATACGATACGAAATGGACAAAACCCAGTACTTCTATTGACTGCATGATTATGGGCAAACTCTGCTTTACACAAGATTGAATCCCAAGATTTTATATTGTGGCCAACCAAACAACGAAGCATATTGCCAAGAGAACGATTTGTGACCTCCGTTTGCCCATCAGACTGCGGATGGTATGCCGTACTCATGTCAACGCTGGTTCGAAGTAATTTCCATAAAGATCTCCAAAAGTGGCTTAAGAAGCGTGAATCTCGGTCAGACAAAATCGACAATGGAAGCCCGTGAAGGCGGTATATGTCACGGAAGAACAACTGAGCTACTTGTAAAGCATCCGTTGTTTTCTTACAAGGTACAAAATGTACCATTTTAGAAAAACGGTCCACAATGACGAAGATAGAGTCGTTACCTTTTTGCGTCCGCGGTAATCCCAAAACAAAATCCATGCTAACATCAGTCCAAGGTTGTGTCGGAATGGGTAAGGGCATGTATAATCCATGGTTAGTTGTGTGTCCTTTGGCTCGTTGACAAACAACACACCGTTCGACGAAGCGCATCACATCCTTACGAATAGTTGGCCAGAAATATGCAGCGGTGACAAGTTGCAGAGTTCTAACGCGACCCACATGTCCTTCATCGTGGAGCTCTTTCACGAGATGCAACCGAAGACTGCATTGTGGTATGCAGAACCTGTTGTTGAGAAAGAGAAATCCGTCTTGCAAGACATAATCCGAATCACAACCTTGCTGAAGCGTAGACCAAATGCCCGAGAAGAAAGGATCAGTCTCGTATAAATCAGCAAACGCCGCAAACCCTGGAACTGAGACTTGTAACGTAGCTAAGAGGGCATGACGACGACTTAAAGCGTCGGCAACCTTATTCGTGCGTCCCGACTGATGGCGAATGACGAAGGTGAACTGCTGCAAGAAGGCTATCTAAGACGCATGACGAGCAGAGATTTTATCTTGACTTCCCAAATGCTTTAAAGCGTCATGATCCGTGTAAAGAACAAATTTTTGATGAAACAGATAATGTCTCCAATGCTTGATGGCTTGAACAATGGCATAAAATTCTACGTCGTATGTACTGTAGCGTGCACGCGAACCAGATATTTTTTCGCTGAAGAAAGCAATGGGACGACCTTGTTGGCTGAGCACCGCACCAACCCCATCCTTACACGCATCGCAGTGCAGTTCAAAAAGAACGGAAAAATCTGGAAGTGCTAAGATTTGCGTGGAGACAAGCTTGGACTTGATTGTCTCGAAGGCAAGTTGTGCTTCCGGTGTCCAGTTGAATGATGTGCCCTTCATACAATCGGTTAGTGGTGCGGTGATGTTGCTGAAGTGACTGACAAATCGGCGATAGAAAGAGGCTAGTCCATGGAAAGATCGGACGTCAGTGATGGTCTTAGGGATGGGCCACGATCGGATTGCTTCTACTTTACCGGGATCAACTTGTAATCCTTTGTCGGAAACAACATATCCGAGGAATAGGACCTCTGCTGCCCCAAAGATACATTTCTGCCGAGCCGCAAACAATTTTTCTTGTCACAAAACGGTGAGAACATCAGTCAGGTGACGAAGATGGCTGTCTAGATCCGAACTAAAGACCAAGATGTCGTCAAAGTAGACGACCACAAATTTACCGATAAATGGACGTAAAGCCTGATTCATTACACGCATAAACGTACTTGGAGCGTTGGATAAGCCGAAAGGCATTACTATCCACTCGAAAAGACCTTCCCTCGTTTTAAAAGCGGTTTTCCATTCATCACCGGGTCGTATACGAATCTGATGATATCCACTCTTTAAATCCAGCTTTGTAAAAATACATGCACGGCCAATTTGATCAAGGAGATCGTCCAGACGAGGAATCGGAAAACGATATCGTATAGTAATCTTGTTAATAGCTCGACTATCAACACACATACGCCATGAACCATCTTTCTTGGGGATCAACAATGCAGGGACTGCCGCAGAACTCAAACTTTCTCGGACATGTCCTTTGCTTAAGAGCTCTTCCACTTGACGTCGTAACTCGTCATGTTCTTGTGGGCTCATGCGATAGTGCGGGCGATTAGGCAATGCGGCATTGGGAAGTAAATCAATGTGATGCTGGATATCTCTGAGCGGAGGCAATCCGGATGGGAGATCGGTTGGGAAAACATCAGAGAAATTGTTGAGGATCGGTAAGAAAACTGGCGGAACAGAGGGCATGGCCGGTGTAACTGGTGGCGTGCATGGAGTTGGTGAGGGAACAAGAGCCAGCAGATACTCGCACTCCCGTAGTTGCCTCTGGAAAGCGGACTTGGGAAGTATGAGAAGTGATTGCGGTGGCGTGGTGTGACTAAGAGTAGGAAGCGTCCGGGAAGTTTCCGTTGACTCTTTTGACGGAAGAAGTGTGATAGTGCGATTACCACGTAAAAAGGAGTACGTGTTATCCTTTCCTTTGTGTATTGCATCGCGATCATATTGCCAAGGACATCCTAATAAGAGATGGCACGCGTCCATGGGCACTACGTCACAGGTAACTTCATCGTGATAAGAACCGATAGAGAATGTCAACAAAGCTTGTCGTGAAACTAGTAGCTCTGTTTTGTTGTTAAGCCATGCAAGTTGATAAGGTGATGGATGCGGTTCGGTCTTAAGGCCAAGTTTCTGGACTGCTTCTTCAGCAATAACATTAGCACAACTTCCGGAGTCAATGATCAGCTTGCATATTTTGTTGTTGATTGTGCATGTTGAGCGAAACAGAGTAGTACGTAGCCAGGATTCTGCGGAAGCACGAGGAGCAAGACAATTTCGACGGAGTACCAAAAGTTGGGTCTGAGGACCCGTATCTCCTTCAATGATGTCGGTGTTGTCCTCATGCTCAGAGTCATCAAAAACGCGGATCACCCTCGATAATAGACTCGTGTGTAAGGAGACCCCGACGGTTCTGCTTAGGACACGAAGTCTGAATGTGACCTCGCTCACCCCAGGCAAAACAACGAAGGGCGTTGTTCTTGCGGGTCGGGAAGATGCGATAGGATCACTCCCGGCTCCTTTCTGTGTTCCATCCCCACGACTAGTCGTTGTTTCTGATGTTTGGACCGTGGATGCATCCGTAGGTACTCGAGAACGTGACGTAGAAGACCAAGTAGATCGAAGTTGTATCTCTATAGCAAGGGACCGTTGATAGGCTTCGGAGACAGAGGTTGGATTGAATTGTTGCAATGCGTTTTGTAGCTGAGATCGAAGACCACCAATAAACCGAGAGATTAATTGTTGTTCTGTTTCGGCGGACGTCATGCGAGCTGACATATGGAAAAAATCTGTAGCATATTCTTCGATGGAACTGTTACCCTGTCGCAAGGTTTGTAACTTGTTGTACAAGGTTCGTTCATAATTGTAAGGGAGAAAGTTGCGACGCATGTGCTTAGTCAAACGAACCCAAGTATTTATTCGTGGTTTGTTGGATTGTCGTCGCGATTCTTTGAGTTGTTGCCACCAAGCCATTGCTCGACCCTTGAATCGTGTGACGACGAGAGAAACTCGCATATCATCTGGGACTTGTTTAAAATCCAAGATTTCCTCTACCACATTAAGCCAATCAATAAATTCCTTCGGGATTAAGAGTTCCCATGAACTCTGTATCTCCGAACGAAAGCTCGATTCCCAACGGGGGGTGGTTACCAAGTGCCATGTCGTTTCTATGCCCACGGTCATTGTTATTGTAATCATCATGTTGACCACGATGAAGATTGTGTTCCGGATGTGGAGGGGCGAAAAGGTTTTCATAATGGTCGTCGTGATCACCAACATCACGTTGAGCCCTAGGTCGTGTGTTGTCTTGACCTAGAAGCCGTTCCTGTTGTCGTTGTAAGGCAGTAGTAACTGCTGTTTTGATGGTTGCTTGGAGAGATTCGCGAAACTCCAATCGTAAAGTTTCAATGGATTGGCGCAAGTCATCAAGTTGATCTTCGGTTGTTGGTTTGCGTGGTGCCATGGTGAGGATCGAGTTTTAAATAAGAATTTAAAACTTGTTGAAATCTGATACCAACTAATGTAGCGACAGCTACGATAACACGATATTCTTATTTAGTCTTCGAATGCCTAAAATTAAAGTTTTCTTGTGATCGTTGAGAATACCAATATTCTAGCTGATTGCAAGGAACAAGAACACCAAAGCTCTTTCAAATTAATAATCAAAATAAAACGTATCCCTTACAAGCCAAGAGGATGCGTATTTATAATAAGAGAAAGACCTAGAAGATTTCCAATCTAATGTCCATCCTTATCTTAAATCTAATTCCCTAATAAATAATGCATAATAGTAAAAGGGTTTCCGCGCTACATCACCTTTCTCTTTCTTAGCAAAATGACCTAATAACTTGCAGCTCAACTCTCAAGTTATGCACTACACTTCCTCAATAGCTTCTTAACGCTTCCGACTATCGACCAAGTGGCAAAACGAAGGAATGCCCTCATAATTATTTGAACCTCCCTCGCCAATCATGGCGACCTCTTTGTTACTTTTACTTTAGCAAATAAAGTTATTGTGCAATTTATACACTGAAATTTACAAACTAAGTTTCAGTTTTTCTGATTCTTAACCACAACTTCTAGTAGATACTGATAAGTCAATGACTTTGATTCTTCAAGAGATTGCTTCATCACTTCTTTGCAGCTTCTAAGAAACTGCCCTTCCCCAAAAGCAGCATGAACCAAAGGGTCAGTCTTCATCTCTACAGGCTTATCAAGAAACCCATTCTTTTTCCAGCTCATAAAAACTCCAGTACCATCGAACCCAGCTACGCTCAAGTCGAAGACGATTCCTACAGTCACAAGATCAAGCTTCACACGTCTCCTCCTTAGCTTTGTGAGTAACAGTTCAATGCTCTTGAAATCCCCCATCTTCGAGTAAGCTAAAAGAATGATATTAGCGAAAGTTGTACCCCAAGGAACTCTTGCTTCATTCATCTCCTTAACAACATAATCCAAACCTTTTCGACTCACAAGACAAGCATGACACAGAGCCCTTAGACACCAAGCCAGATCGCTCCTACGAATGCCCCGACCCAAATCATCGAGCCTCGAGAACATAAGGTTATCAATGTAAACATTAGCTAACTTCCTAACCAAATCCTCATCCAGACAAATCCCAAACCTTAGAATCTTGTCATACGTCTCCTCCATCTTCTCCAGCACCCCAAACTCTGCATAAGCTTCAAGCATAGACACCAATGTAACAGGCTCCAGAGTCATCTTCCTCGACATCAAGCTCTGATACATTCTCTCCATCCTCTTAAGCAACCCTCCACGAGCAAACTCGCGTACGAGTAGATTATAAGTAACGTGGTCAAGCACACAACCCTCAGACTCCATTCTCTTGACGCACAAAACAATCTCATCATACAATTTCCACTTACCGTACCCTTCAATCAACCCTTCGTATGTCTCAGTTTCCGGTAACACACCATAAACTTTCATCTGATTCAAGAACAACATTGCTTCCTCAAACTTGCCATCACCAGCATAGCCATGGATGATTGAGTTGTAGATATCTAAAGATGGGTTTATCTTATAATCATCAATCATAGATTGTAAAGCTTCAACCGCTCCATTCATCCATCTTTCCGCACATAGAAGCCTTATGATCTTCTCGTAGTTAGCCTCGTTTACTCGTGAAGGCTCTAGCTTCTTCCACGCATCAAACACCTGAGATTGCATTAGAAAAGAGAAGGCATCTTAACGCGTGGTTCTTGAATATGTATAGAAAGGTGAAGTTTTTAATTTTTTTACAGGAAGAATCTCGTGGAGTCTTGAGGAGTGGCGGAGGAATCGAATCACGGCAAAGAATTGGTCTTTGCTCCAGTCTCCATCCTCTTGAAGCACTCGTAGAGGATTCAATGAACTGAGTCGTCGCGGTAATGAATTGAGAAACCGGTGGTCGACATCGGAGAGAAGAGAGGTGGACTGCGTCGAGTGCTCGGCGGAACAATCCAGAGACAACGGCAACGAGCGGCGGAGGGAAGAGGTGGTAATGAGATTAGGTCTAGAGATTAAGGAAGTGAGAAGCCTTGTGTTCGGATTCCATAGCGGAGGAGGTAGCTTGTGGAGAAATTGCGCCGCGAGATGCTCCATGACTATAAAGTTTTCAAGCTCTCCGTTGGACACGATAAAGTGAAACCGGGTCAGCATATAAATAGTACGGGAGAGCAACTTCAGAATTTTTTGATGTAAATAAAATTAAGATTTCGAAAAAAACTAACAAACAATCTCTCTGTTATGATGAAACTGGAATTTTCTGTAATCGACAAACTTTAAATAGGAATAAAAATAATACCGGTAGAGATGTTTGAATATTAATATGGGAAGAAAAATTTTATTTTATATAAAGGAAGAAGAGGAATCGATGCTCTCCTCATGAATGAACTAACGCTCGATATATATAGAAATAAAAGACGCGTATGAATAGTGAAAATGGGCTCCACACGTTTTCTTTTCTTTCGGCGCTTTTGACTTTCATAACACTCCCCCTTGGAGACCAGTGTCACTATCGTCTCTTGTTTAACGTCTCTTGTTGCCTCGTTAAAAACCTTTTCGAAAAAACCCAATGGGAAAAACCATAGTAAGGTAAAAAGAGTACAACCACGTAAGCTCCCCCTCGAATGAACAGTCACAGATCTTTCTGATGACGCATTCCAATATTATGGACATGTTTCCTGAATACTGAGGTAGGAAGTGATTTTGTGAAGAGGTCAGCTGCATTGTCGCATGATCGAACATATCTGACTTCAATCTCTTTATTCTTCTCCAGTTCTTGAGTGTAAGAGAAGAACTTCGGAGGTATGTGTTTGGTTCTATCGCTTTTGATATATCCTTCCTTCGTTTGAGCAACGCATGCCGCATTATCTTCATATAAAACAGTTGGCTCCATTTTGTTGTCAATCCCACTGCTTGAACATATGTGTCGGCTTATTGATCTTAGCCATACACATTCCCTACTTGCTTCATGAAGTGCGATGATCTCAGCATGATTTGAAGAGGTAGCCACTAGCGTTTGTTTCTGAGAACGCCAAGATATAGCAGTGCCTCCGATCGTGAAAACGTATCCTGTTTGCGATCGAGCTTTGTGTGGATCTGAAAGATATCCTGCATCTGCAAAACCAACCATTTGACCCTTTGAGTTTTTAGGATAAAATAGACCTAAATCAATAGTCCCTTGAAGATAACGAAAGACATGTTTAATTCCATTCCAGTGTCTTCGTGTAGGGGATGAACTGAATCTTGCTAAAAGATTGACAGAAAAAGATATATCAGGCCGAGTACAATTTGCAAGATACATAAGAGCTCCAATTGCACTTAAGTATGGAACTTCAGGACCAAGTATTTCTTCATTCTCTTCAGATGGTCGAAACGGATCAGTTTCAATATTAAGTGATCTAACAACCATCGGCGTGCTAAGAGGAGTCGACTTATCCATGTTAAAGCGTTTCAACACTCTTTTAGTATATGTGGATTGATGCACGAATATGCCACTTTGAGAATGTTCAATTTGTAAGCCAAGACAATACTTTGTCTGTCCGAGATCTTTCATCTCAAATTCTCCTTTCAGATATTCTGATGCCTTTTGTATTTCCTTTTTAGTTCCAATAATATTAAGATCATCAACATACACCGCGATTATCACAAATCCGGATGTTGTTTTCTTGATGAAAACGCATGGGCATAGAGGATCATTCACATATCCTTCTTTTGTTAAATGCTCACTGAGACGATTATACCACATACGTCCAGATTGTTTTAACCCATATAATGATCTTTGCAATTTTATTGCACATAACCCTTTAGGTTTGGAACTTAACACTTCCGGCATCTTAAATCCATCTGGGATTCTCATATAGATATCAGTATCTAATGATCCATATAAATATGCCGTAACGACATCCATAAGACGCATTTCTAAATTTTCATTAGCCGCTAGGCTCATCAGGAATCTAAATGTGATTGCGTCCATAACAGGAGAATATGTTTCCTCATAATCAATTCCAGGTCTTTGAGAAAAACCTTGAGCTACCAGGCGAGCTTTGTATCTTGTAATCTCGTTTTTCTCATTTCGTTTCCGAACAAATACCCATTTATATCCAACAGGTTTCACATCTTTGGGTGTGATTACAATGGGTCCGAATACATTTCTTTTGTTAAGTGAATCTAGTTCGACTTGGATTGCATTTTTCCATTTTATCCAGTCATGTCTCTTTTGACATTCATAAACAGATGTTGGTTCTGGATCTTCGTTTTCTTCATCTATTTCCTTTGCTAAAAGGTATGAGAAAACATCATCTATATCATCCATCTCTTTCCGTTCCCATATTTTTCTATTATGGATGTAATTAATAGAAATCTCATGATTTTCTTCAGATTCATGATGCTTTGTATTGTCGTTAGATTCATTATCTTCTCTCTCAAGAACATTTTCTGTTATTCTGGAGGTATCATGCCTTTCAACTTCCTTTCGTTTTCTAGGATTTTTATCCTTTGAGCCAAAAGGTCTGCCGCGTTTCAAACGTGTTCCTGATTCACGTGTATCAACTGCCATTTTGCCTTTCTCTGGAATCTCAATGCGAGCAGGAGCATTTGCGGCGGGTATATATGATTTTGTTACCATTTTGGTATCAGCAAATGCATCAGGTAGTTGATTTGCGATGTTTTGTAAATGCATGATACGTCGAACTTCTAGTTCTGACTGTTTCGTAGGAGGATCAAGGTGTAATAAGGATGGCACATTCCATTTGATTTCTTTTCCTACTTTATTGTTATCTCCCCCTAGATTTGGGAATTCTTTTTCATTGAAATGGCAATCAGCGAATCGTGCCGTAAAAACATCACCAGTTTGTGGTTCTAGATATCTTATTATCGATGGAGAATCATAACCAATATATATTCCCAACCGTCTTTGAGGTCCCATCTTTGTACGTTGTGGTGGTGCCACTGGAACATAAACCGCACAACCGAATACTTTTAGATGAGAGATATTTGGTTCTCTACCAGATACTAATTGTAACGGGGAATATCTATGATATGCACTTGGTCTTATCCGAATGAGTGCTTCTGCATGCAAAATTGCATGACCCCATACAGAAGTTGGGAGTTTGGATCTCATAATCAATGGCCTTGCAATCAGTTGCAGTCGTTTAATTAAGGATTCTGCCAATCCGTTTTGCGTATGAACATGAGCAACTGAATGTTCTACTTCAATCCCTGATACCATACAGTAATCATTAAATGCTTGGGATGTGAATTCTCCAGCGTTATCTAATCTAACTCTTTTAATTGGATAATCAGAGAACTGAGCTCTTAATTTGATTATCTGAGTTAGAAATCTCGCGAATGCCATATTTCGAGATGATAACAAGCAAACATGTGACCATCTACTGGATGCGTCGATTAGTACCATAAAATAATAAAATGGTCCACATGGTGGATGTATTGGTCCACAAATATCACCTTGTATTCGTTCTAGGAATCTTGGTGATTCTTTATCAACTTTTGTTGGTGATGGTCTTATGATCAATTTCCCAAGGGCACATGCAGTACATGGCATTTTATTACTCTGATGTATATCTTGGGCTTTTACTGAGTGACCATGTGAACTCTCAATGATTTTACGCATCATTGTAGTGCCTGGATGGCCAAGACGGTCATGCCATAGTATAACATCTTCTGGATTTCTCTTGATAACAAAATGTGATTCTATTACATCAATATAAGTGTGATGTAATCCAGAAGGAAGTTCTGGGAACTTTTCCAAGATTAGATTTTTGCCTGATCTCTCGGAAATTATATATATATACTTCTTGCCATTTTCAGTTGCAGACTGAGTATCATATCCTTGAAGATATATATCTTTGAAACTCAACAAATTTCTTTTAGAATTTGGAGAATATAAGGCATTATCTATGGAAAACTTTGTTCCATTAGGCAACATAAAGTTTGCTTTGCCAATTCCTTCGATCAAGTCTGTAGGACCTGATATTGTGTTTACAGTCATTTTGGCTGACTTTAAGTTAGAGAAAAATCTCTTATCTTTCAGTATAGTGTGCGTTGTGCCACTATCTGGTATGCAAACTTCTCTACCAAGTTGCGTAGTTGTTGTTCCGTTTGTTCTCTTATCCATTTCTGAGACAAACAAAAAGAATCATAAGATAATATTATACATCATTACCAAATCTTAAACACACAATAATTATACATTAATCTTCCACAAATAACAATTATTTATGGTATAATTGTGGAATTTTAAGAGTCACATGATAGGAAATTAAGCTTCCGGGAGAGCTTTGGAACCAGTCGGACAAGTCATGTGATTCTTGATGAGAAGCTTGTTATTCTTTTCTGCTATGAGAAGTGCCACAATTAAATCTGAAAATTTAGTATATCCCCGCAACCTATATTGTTGTTGCAGGGTGATGTGGCTCTTGTGAAATGTGTTGTATGTCTTCTCAAGCATTTGAGATTCGGTAATCGTTTCACCACAATATCTCAATTTGGCTACAACCCTTAGTACAACAAAATTGTAATTCATCACTTTGTCGAAATCTTGGAATTTCAGACTTTGCCATTCATCCCGGGCAAGTGAAAGTGTTATATCTTTCTGATGATCAAAACGATTTTTCAGAGACTTCCATAGCTCTTTAGGATCTTTCAAATTGGCATATTCATAAATAATACTTTCATCAAGGTGTCTTCTAAGGAAGATCACCGATTCAGCCTTTTCTTGAGGCGTTGAAGTATTACTCTCTTTAATGGTCTCAGATAAACCAAGAGATTCAAGATAAAGTTCGACATTTGCAACCCACGAAAAGTAGTTGGTACCGGTGGTGTCTAGGGCGTGAAATTGGAGCTTCTCCATGTTTGTTATTAGATTTCCAAAATCAAATAGTAATAAACAACACAATTAGAATTATTATTTCATTAAATATTTGAAGTGCGGGAATGGTTACAAGAAATAAATTTTATAAAAATATTTAAAAGCCATTAACATTAATCATGCAAGCAATTACAAGGAGAAATAATGCATAAAAAGCTAAATAGACATTAATGCCAAAATTTTCAGCACTAATTCCTCCAAGATAAATCAAATACATGGAAGTAAAAATAAAAATCGTACACAAAATCAAAAATAGCCGAATCATCATTCTTGCAACGAAAATCGGAGGAGGGCGATTTGAAAATATTTGGGAGGAGATGAAATGTTTTGGATGAGTTGAATGAATGAAGGATGAGTATATTTATAGGTAAAAAACACTGTTCATGACCGTTGGAAAAGGGGGGAATTTTTAAAAAAATTCTTTGTGACCGTTGGGGTTAAAATGTTTGAACCAAAAATCAGTCTGAAAATATCGTAATAAGCAGTCAACCAGAATCAATAAATTTCAAAATATTTTATCTAAGCGACCAAATATTTATATAATATTCATAATATGCAAATATCAATATTTATTCTAGTGATAAAATTATTTCTGTCAAAACATTAAACAAATAATGTGGCGGCAGAGCCAGACCAATATTATGCAATAAATAAATTATGCGGCGGCGGAGCCAAGCCATTATTATGCTATAAATAAAATATAAGGTGGCTCGGCCATCCAGTTCATAATAAATAAATTATAAGGCGGCTCAGCCGACCGATTCACAATAACAAATAAATTATAAGGTGGCTCGGCCATCCAATTCACAATAAATAAATTATAAGGCGGCTCAGCCGACCAATTCACAATAAATAAATTTACGGCGGCTCGGCCGACCAGTATATATATTAACATTAATTATAGTGAATTGAAATTGATAATAAAAGATAGTATATTTAGTAATCTTAACGGGGCGACCTACCGCCCACATTAATATATATAATTAATATGAATTAAAACAATTACTATAAAATAATAAATAGTAATAAAGGCGGTATACCGGCCATTATAGCAGGGTAAATATGATACATATAAACTTTACCGAATCGCAGAGTGATCGTGCTGATAACGTGTTATGATGAAACTGGAATTTTCTGTAATCGACAAACTTTAAATAGGAATAAAAATAATACCGGTAGAGATGTTTGAATATTAATATGGGAAGAAAAATTTTATTTTATATAAAGGAAGAAGAGGAATCGATGCTCTCCTCATGAATGAACTAACGCTCGATATATATAGAAATAAAAGACGCGTATGAATAGTGAAAATGGGCTCCACACGTTTTCTTTTCTTTCGGCGCTTTTGACTTTCATAACACTCTCCAATATATATTTTTGAAAATAGATTTTTTTTAGTTTTAAGTCTCACCTCCAAAACTCCATCCCATACTTCAAAAACTATAAGTCTAAATTTATTAACCCAAAGAGTATAAATGTATATTTACACCTTTAATAAAATATATTTTGATCATTTTTCTGTTTAAGTGTTATTTTGAAGAAAAAAAAATTTAGATCGTATTTCTCAATAATCTATCTAATTAAGTATTTAATAGACAAATATCTAAGAAAGTGTCATCAAAACAAATTTAAAAAATGATCAAAGAGATTTAATAAAAAGTAATAGCCTAAGATAACCATAAAAAAATTTTGTCAACAAAATAATTTTTAAGGAAGAAAATGACCAAAATAACTTTTGTTAGAGGGTGTAAATTTACATTTATACCCTTGGGTTAACTATTCTAGACTTAGGGTTTAGAGTTATGGGGTGAGGGTTTTGGGGGTGGGATTTTAAATTGAAAAAAAAAAATTATTAATTTTTAAAAATAAAAAAGACTAGTTTAGTCATTTTTGTTTTTAAGGTTATTTTTCTGACAAAAACTTAAAAAAAGTTATTTGAGAGACTTGCCCTTTAATAAAAGGTGTAAATATACGTTTATATTTTTGGGTTAATTAATCTAAACTTATCGTTCAGTGTTATGAGATGGAATTTTAAAATTAAATAAATATTAAAAAAATTAAAATAAAAAATGTCTATTTTGTATTTTTTTTTTATGTCTATTTTTGTGATAAAAACTTTAGAATTGCCTATTTGAAATATTTTCCATGTTTAATATCTAACTGCGATTAAGCGAGTCTCTCTCCTCTTTTTAGAGGAGAGAACTCTCTCTTCCCTTTCCTCTTCACAACATCAAATCCTTCAAAGAAAGGAAGAGATATGTTTTGTTTTGATGTAGTATATTATCTTCAATCTTATCAGTATCTCGTTTGGCTTCTAAAATAGTCGATAAGCTCCTCTTGGCGCAACACGTGGCTTTCATGCGTGCATCCTTATCTTCATAAAGGCAATATGACAATGATTTGGGCTGCGAATTGGGCTTCAGTTTTTTGTAATATGATCGAAACTAAGTTTGAACTTGCTTGTATATGCCCATTGGGCTTTCATATCAATGAGATAAATTGGTTGACAAAAAAAAGATATTTAATATTTAAGTAAATAATCTATCAGCTAGTATGGAAATACTGTAAGTTCAAAGGTACATCATTTCTTGTGGAGATGTATATCTAATTTTTTTTCAGTAGCAAAAAATATGTTCAAACGCCATATAACGAGATAATGAATATGTCTCAGATGTGGCCAATAACTGAATCAGTCAACCACGTTTTGTTTCAATGTCCTCTTGCGAGACTTGTATGGGCTTTATCTTTATTCCATGCTCCCTTGGGTGGTATTTTAGGAAACTCTATTTATTCAAATTTGTTTCATGTACTCAACCTAGAGAAGGAGTATCATAGAGATGATGTCCCAACATCTTTAGTCACTTGGATTATGTGGAGATTGTGGAAAAAATAGAAATGAGTACATGTTCAAAGCGAGAGAGAGAAAGAGAGTTTGAGGCTTTGAGTATTTTACATATGGTTAGGGAAGATGCAGAGAAGTGGAAGGACAAATAGAGTGGCGAAAAATGTGAGGATGAGAGAAGAGTACGCAACTTGCCCATCAACAGATACACACAACGTGTGTGGAAGGCCCCACAACTTTGATGGCTCTTGGCAGAAGGACAGAGAAAGTAGCAGAATTGGATGGATATGAAGAGACAATAAAGGGAAATTGTTATGGGCAGGACCACGAGTTGTACCAAGATTGAGGTCACACCTAGAGACAAAAGCTGAAGCTATGAAATGGGCAGTGGAAGCTATGGTGAGACTGGGTGATAAAAGTTATATTTGAATCTGATTAATTGATCCTCACCAGAATACTGAACGGAGAGGAGGAAGTGTGGCCCATTATCAAGCCAACGATTCAGGATCTATCAAATCATCTGTCACAGGTTGAGGAATATGAAGTTCGGTTTTATCCAAGAGAAGGAAATAAGGCTGCTGACAGAATAGCAAAGGAGACTTTTACTTTCATGTCTAATGTCCCTAATTTATCTTTTGTAGAGCCAATGTGGTCGAAATGCCTTGTAAGTGTTGATAAATGTATGTTTGGTGAACTTGCTGACTAATGGAAAGTTTGTTATAAATTTTAAAAAGAAGAAGATATTTAATATAGTTTGCTCGTAGACTAATATATTGATACTAAAAATAAAAAGTACAAAAAAACTAAACACAAAATCATACAGTTTGGAGAAACTCAAGTGAGTAAATAAAAAAAGTGTATCTAAAATGATGGCTTCGGCTCATTCTTATACTACTCTACTACTCCGCGTATCTATGCGCATGTTTTGTGCATTGCTTTAGATATTTTGGCATGTTATGTAACTGCTTGACTGCGACGTAATCAGATGTTGGTTGTTATATGTAGATTCAGAGTTCACTACTCGAGCTGCGAGGTAGCCATTTGGGCTGAAATATCCGGAGTTCACTGAGGGATCATGTCTTCATTGCCCGTTTTTTACTAGGGAAAATTTATGTCTTAAATTCTACTAGAACAGTTTCCTCCCAACCCATTAAGTGACACGTGAGTTATTTTTAATGGGAAAGACTTAATGAGATGCCCTTATGTTTCATTTGTTAGATGGTCAATAGTTACTACTGATCACACGGTATTACATCAGTAGTTCTTTCCTCGGGTTGGTCCTCCACTGTTGATCTTAGCTATCGATCTAACATTTCGGACACTGGATTTTTGCTTCCCGATTTTTTTTATTTGGAAACAATCATAATCCAAACAAGATTTTCAATTAGACGAAGGGAGATGTTGAATCGCGATATTTTCTGGATTTGTTTGCCTTGCGTTTATCATAGACAAACTTATATCGAAAGTGGCGAGTGCCAATAAATGTGACTCTTGATTTTTATTCTAATAGTTAAGTCCACTCAAAAGAGTATCTAGTCTGCTTCTATTTAAGTTTAGACAGCTTGCTTGTTTTTTGCATTTTCTTCCTTTTTCTTGGTAGAAACATATCAAAGATCCTTTTCCGATTTCTCTTTCTAAAAATGATGGTTTCAGAGAGAGAAAATGTTCATGGTCCTCATACTCGTTCTTAGCTGATGGTGGATAATATGTTGTCGTTTCGGCGGAGACACAAGATCTCGAGGAAGATAACTACAAGTCTGTTGACGGTTCATGAGTCACTGAAATCTATATGACCTGAATTATGTTGTGCCTACCCATCATACTTTGACGTTTGTGGCCTCACCTTTCTGATTTCCCGTTTTTTTTCTTAAAGTTCTGAGCTTTCCCCGTCTTTATATCCCCTAGAAGTCTTTGAACTTTGTCCAGACGATAATGAAGTTGATCGTAAGGGCTCAAGAGAAAGAACTAGTTTTCGATAGAAGGGAGCAATTGGCTCTTTTTTCATGAAAAAGACTCATGGGTCTGAGCGTTATTTCTTTATCGATCCCCTCCCTGAGGGTCACATATTTTATGGGTTCCCAAGGAAGAGGAATGGAAGAGTGGGTTCTTCGTTTTCAAGATTAACAAGGCCTCAATTGGTGATCATATACCCTCCGACTGGACTGCATTTTTTGGTAGTGTTCAGGGGATTTTTGGTGTACTCTTTTCTGTTTTTGTTTTTTTAATTGTTGAGACTGATAGTTCTTGTCTTTCACAGATTCCCAGAAAATTGAACTCTTAGTTATCATTACCGGGAGTTAGTTGAGCATTTGTGAACAATAACACACATTGGTCTTCTTTTACCAAGCTGTGAATTCAACTTTTGATCCTCTTGCAGCTCCTCAAGAACTGACCATGATTGTTTCACCGATTCCAGGTACGAAAACACCTCTCATTTCTTATTATATGATCAGGTTTAGGTTGGTTTCTGGCTGGTGATTACAACAGAGGATCGTTATGTGAATATTTCTTGTTCTTCTCCATCACGCTGCTCATAGAACGGTCCTATGATGGTGAGGAGGTCTTCGTCCCGCCATCAGGCAGGAAAAGGGATAGTTGGGACCTTTCGTGCTAGGTAGGGCGACATGACATTTGTTTTACGAGAGTAACTGTGAATTCTAGATGGGGGGGGAGCAACAGTGCTGTTCGTTTTGACCAACCCGTGCGGTAACTCCTACCTCTCCAACTATCCTTTCCTGGCTTTCAGAAATTGGATGGGTGTTGACCCCGGCAAACAAAAGGGTTTGTTACGACGAGTGAGATGTCAACGGTGGGGTCATCAATGGCCCATTGTGTTGGATTTTTGACTACACAAAAGACGTCTCGATTATGGAGGATCGAGATAATACAATGAACCTTCACTGCTATTTTAGAAGGATCGGGTGCCAGTTACCAGCAATCCAGATTTTTAGCAAACATGACAGCCGCGGCGACATTCGGGAAGGTATTAGAATGGCTCATTTCATTTGGATAAATGCTCGTTCTTATACATTATTTTTATGCTGGCGGTCTTTAAAGCGACTAACTAGTTGGTGGCGCTTTATGAGAGACGAGTTTGGGAAAGTACTCGAAGAAGGGGCATGAGGAGACAAAAAAGAATTATCTCGCGTCTCAATAAAAAAATCATCTCCAGAAGGAGAAACAAGCTGAGTCATCTCGCTCAAAAGTCGTAGTATAAGCTTAGTTAAAGTTTGTTCAATCTGAGTTTATATCTTTTATTGATCTGGCGAAGCGAATGTCCTCAGAGGTGCTGGCTTTGAACTGATCTCGGGAGAGGGAGCTTCATCAAGCAACTTGAGAAGTTAAAAAGGAGATATCCCCGAAGTATCAAGCGGTTCTCGATATGGTGAGGGAGAAGTGAGTTGTGAAGGTAAAATAAGTCGCCGCCGAGATTCAACTTTTGGATACGTACGCAAGACAAGTCAACTATAGAAGTTGTATGATGGTGAGACATATGTCGTGAAGGAATTGTCGGAAATATGCAAAAAGAATGACAAATGTATCAATGTGTGGCAGGCGGCGCGAGTATTAGAGCTTTCCTTTGGTAAATTTCTAATTCCAAAAGTCTCGGATGGATTTTTGGGTGGAGCCTCGGGCGGAGCGATTTGGAGATGATCTTTTTCATTCCTCCCTTCTTTCTTTTCAGTTTTACTGTTTTACTTTGTACCCAAGAGGATTTTTATCCGAATAAGTGCCTGGGAAGACTTTTATCCAATAAATGTCTGAAATGCACCAAATGCTTCGTCAATCATTTTGTGCAACTATAATGCCTTGTATTCTTGATTTTTGACTATTCTTATGTGTTTAAATGTGGGATAAACTTTTAGCTTGTGGTTTTTAAATCGGGTCGATCTCCGAGATGTCCTTTGTGGACCATGTGAATGTTCTAATGTTTTCCTTCAAGAAGGACATTAGTTCATTTCAAATGGGAGTTCACAAGTTGATTGCTACCTGATGCATCTTTCGGAATTAGAATAATAGTCTAATCAGACATGGATTGTTAGGTCTTTTGGCGAACCACATATAGATGGGTCGTTCTTTCCTTTTATGCGTTGAGATACTTTTCTCAAATTGCACTAATATTATTGACAATGGATATGATAAATAGAAAGAACAAATCATATACTATTACAACTGGAAAATAATATTTTAGGTCTCAAATGATAAGAATATAGTTTGAAGGATGGCATATGCAATATTATGATATGCATATTGGTTTGAAAATGAATCTGAAGGATAAGAATAGTCAATATTAAGATCTCATTTTTTACTTTTTAAATGTAATGAAAAAAGTTAAAATATTATTTATTTTATAGAATAAATCTATTTTTACTTTATTATATATTGAAATGGAGTATACATGGATCATTTTTATTAAAAATTTCATTTGAAAATGAAAATGCAATGAGATTGTAGATGCGTTAAGATCACTCAAAATCGGAACTTTTATGCTATGAGACGCAGACGGCGATAAATTACAAGAAAAGTAGAATTAGCTGGCTGCTTTTATAGCCTATGAAGATTTGAGGAGTCAACACATTACTATTGCATTAGTAGTCCTTTGATCCAACCGGAGTGGAGAAAATATGCTACCACTTACCAGTGATCTGCTTATTAATGTTGATATCACCATTGACTTCTCTAGTTTTTGATTTTGAATTAAACTGAAAAGGTTGAGAAAACATTTGTGGTTATAAACCATAAAATATCAAAACAAGTTTTTTCGAACAAAACATATTTTCACCGAAGACCAGAGTAGGGCGGATCGAGAATCCATTTTCATTTGGGGCAACAAAGCATACAGTTATGGATCATAAGGGCAACATAAAAATTTTTGAAATATTACACCAACTTTCGTAAAATCATGGAGGCAGTTTCCCCACCCAAAACCTATATAGATTCGCCCTTAGACCAGAGTCGAGGCCCGGCCTGGCGGCACTAGCCCTTGCCTGGTTGTTCATTCCTATCTCCTATATGCCATAGTGTATTTAAGACTATTGCATTTTATCATAAGCTCTCCACTATATATGTTAGTAGATTCAAAATTTAATGTGGAGCATATGCATATTTGGACACCTAAACAGATTTAGTTTTTCAATTCACATATTGAAAGTTTTTAATCAATTTTAACCTGCAGTTACACTTTGTTACATGCTCTCGTCAAAGATTATGTCATCTAAATAATTAATCTGATCAATATGCCCCAAAAACTTGGCTTAAAATTGACCAAAAATTTTGCATGACCGCTTATCAATAAGAGTTTCTAACATACTTTGTCTAAACTACCCGGCAGAGTGGTAATACGAACTTGGAAATATGCTGAAAACCTAGGGTTCGAAACTTACAATCTTAAATATACTCGTTTGTGTGGTCAGAAAACATTGCTATCAAATTTTAATTACGAGTAATCAGGTCTGTCTGGCACCGGTAGATAATTCTCTAAGATATTAGTCGATTAGATCTCGGCCTGTCAGAACCCCATATTATAAAAAAAACATACATTATCTTTTTAAATATATATATATATATATATACTTTACTATTTAGGAATCGGTACCAACAACAAAGAAATAAGCCATGGGCATTCAATACATTCGCGTAACTCTGTTCGCGATGTAACATTATTCTCGTTCGATGTCTTTGATCCTGGAAAATAGGGTTTTCATGCCTTAATCAATAAGAACCTTTTTAAGCCCAATAACAAGTAAGAAAAAAAAGTTTGTTAGCTCAATAAAAACATTCTTATAAAGATAGTACCCCATTAAGATATATGTTTTCAAAAAAAATTGTTTCACAAAGATAGACTTTTTAGGTTTTTATGAAAATATTGTAAACCTTAACAAGTTAATTAATTTTGTGGTGTAATAGAATATACAAATATGTAAGGTTAATGATTTCTTATATAAAGACCTTTAATTTGATTGAAACATTTAAGGGCAACAATTTAGTATGGTTTGACTTTTATTTAGGAAAATAATAATTGTTTACATCTAAAACTATGGAACGTAACTTTGTAAATAAACAAAGAAGAGTAATGCTGATGAAGCATGCACTCAGCAAAAGGCAACAGATCGTTTCAAATCTTGCTAATTATCACATACCATTTATTAAAGTTTTCTTAAAATAGGTAAACTTTTGCAAGGGGAAAAAAATTCTGAAAGATGCAAACTCAAAGGAAAGTGTGAGTCAATACTTAAACTGGAAAACAAAGACTTAAAATGCAATGAACCCTGCAATCTCTAAAAAGATGAGTGAAAACTATAACTCCCACGTTTAGGGCGTTTGGCTTTCTCGGGTCAACACTTTCACAGGTCCTTTTAATCCCATCGTCTTCAGAATCTCCACAGCTTTCTGAAGGTCCATGCACATCATTTGCAGACAGAAAGATTTCATCGGACATTGGTGACATGAGGTTTTCAACTGAGGTTGTTATAGGTGGAGGAGCTTCTGTAGGGATGATTTTTTTGACAGTTATAGCTCGAGTCTTGGCAGTCAAGTTGTGTTCTGAAACTTTCACACTGAATTTTTGTGTCTGTCCAATAGTATTAGTTAAAGCTTGTGGGACAGGAACCTCATGATTAACTCCTTGGTTATCATTAGCTTAACATTCAAGTAAAACAAAGTGAGATTAAATAACTTGAGGATGATGTATAGCTCGATGCTAAGTTATCTCAAAGTAGCTGTCAACTAATTTTGATGCATGATTTCCAGTTAACTATCGACCAGCATCACCAAGGAGGACGAAAACAGCCTGGTCACTTTTGTCATAACGGAGATCTTCGCACGATACTTGTTGTGAAGAAGATCAGAAGCCAATACAAGCAAAACCGTAACCGAACATCGATGTTAAGCTTCCCACATTTTGAGCACATCAGCGTAGTAGGACCTTTGGTAGCCTTAGTGTGGCACCCAGCACATGCAATATAATACCATGCTGAGCCATGCACAACATCAACTATCATTGTTGTGCACTCAAAAAAGCATTCTGCAACAGTGTATAAGAAAGTGATCTAAATATCAACGCATTTGAATGAGAAATATGTAGCTTCACTTGTACCTTCGCATTTTCTTGCTTGATGTAGGAGTATATTTCTCCGAAAGTCAGTGTTTTAGGCTTATTGACCACCTCTGCATTAACCATCTTAGCAATCTCTGGGTTAGAGCCCCAACCTGAGACAAGTAACAAAGCATTACTTCATTTAGTGTCACTACAAAGGGGTTACGTGTGCGTATCACTTGAATTTGTCAAAGAACAAATGTTTAATACATAAATACTAACCAAGTGAGATAATCAATGGTTGGTTGAACATCCTAGTCCATAAAAACGTGTGAGGATGACATAGAGGTTAGGGAAAGGGTGCCTTTTGTATTTTGGTAAGACCACTAAAAATGACACAAAGTGAAGATATATAAGCATATTATAATTGTTGTGCTTGCAATGTACCAATTCTACGGAAAAATTAGCAATCAATGACAAACAACTAAGAAACGCCTAGGTTGACATCACAAATAGATGCATATGTGATGATAAACTATTTTGACAAAATAAAGAGAGAAATGGTAACCTCCAAGACGTTTTGGGTTAACAGTGGTGACTAAAAGGAAGGTGGGAGTATTTTCAGAGGATTTGAATTTTTTGCAGAAGTCTGTTGCAGCTTGGTCCCAAAGGTAGAGCTTCATCACAGGTCTGCTGCAAAATATTAACATTGAATGGTTCAGCGAAGTACAAAGAGCTGGTGACTAAAAATAAGAAAACACATACTCATGTGATTGCATATGAACCAAAACACACCGGGTGATTGTTATTTCCACTTCGTCAAGGATGGGACGGTCAATGAGAGTTTGTCCATTAACCACCTTCATGTGGCTTACTATATCTATTACATTGTTCAGAAAGAGTATAACTTAGATAGACAAAAAATATATAATATTTTATCACCAACTGAAATCAAAACACACATTCACTTAATGTAGGCAACACATCCCACTACAACTAAGCTACGCTTTGGTGATTCACAAAATCTAAGGTCGAAGGTTAATAAGTTGTTACATTAAACTTCACAAACCCAATATTGATTCTTCGACAATTGTCTCTTTTTAGACTTACTTCAGAAGATGACTAAATAGTATAAAAAGAAACCCAAACTCTAAAAATTGAACTAATTACTTTATTTCAGAAAGATTCGAGATTATTTTATTGAACTAATTACTTTATTTTCAATGCAGGAGATAACGCAAAAAGACTACATCCAATTACAAACCAGTATAACTCACAGATGATATGAAACATTAAAGAGCTTACCATAAAGGTCACTTTTCAGGTCACAATTAGCTTTAAAATCCTTCTGCGAATGGAACGAAAACCGGTCTTTGTAAAAAGGGATGGGAATGTTCTCAAGAGCCGACATGACAGAGTTCCATGAGAAAGAAACAGTGACGCTATGATTAGCAATCCGAAAAACCGCTTTGCTTTTGGATCCGTAAAAGTTGTAGAGACTGTAAACTGCTCCTAGTGTCATGTGAGGCAAATACTTATCAACACGTCCTGATGGAATGAATCCTTGAATAATTGTTCCCTGTCGAGGATGTTAAGATTAATATAGAAGACGGTGTTTTAAAAAAATGAGGGGGAACTCAATTTTGAAGTATACACGAACATGTTCGTCGATGAGGAGCATTTCCAGACCAGAAATGAATCAGACGATAGCGTAATTAGGTTTCATGGGACCTGGTGAGATATCTTTGAATAACATAACTTCGTGAGCATTGACGGAGGAAACATGGGATTTGCCGCTTGGTTTCATCGCCATGGCTTGAGATTAATTAGAGCAGGTTCTAGGGTTTTGGTTTGTAGCAAGGAAAGGAAAACAGTATATAAATAATGAAAAAGAGTGAAAGGTGAAAGAAAATTATTAAGAGAAGATTAAAGGAAATGATTGATTGCAGAGTAGGATGGGTAACAGAGCTTTAGAGAAACTGGGGAAGATGAAGTGGAAGAGATAGGAGGATCAACTCTACGCTTCAACGGAGATTAGTTTTTGGGGATAATGGACTTGTATTTGGCAAATATAAAGACAACCCAAATAAAGATCAGTTCTTTTTTTACTCGACATAATCCAGTAGTGATGTAGTGATTTAGAAGAATATGATTGGATGATTTTAATAGATGACATGGACATGTTCTTCTTTGAGCATTAAAAACTTTTTGTATTGTTAGTATTGTTAGACTTGTTTTATTTTTATTAATACTAGGAACAATACCCATGCGATATCGCACGGGAACACATTTGTAAAAAAACTAGGTGTTCATGTGTAGCAATAAAAAAGTTTTAATATAAATTACATTTAAAATCAATTCTGTTACTTTTTTAGATTTGGTTATTTTTCTATCAAATATTTAAATATAAATTTTGATTTTGTTAAACATAAAATAAAATAAAATTTGTTTTAAATTATATTTCTATATAAAATTTAAAATTATAATCTTATATAGATTTTCATTTATTTTTTAGGTTAAGAAATATTAAATCAACATGTATAAAATTAGAAAAATGATATAAAACGGTATAATTCAAAAAATAGACTAAACAAAATTTACAAAAATTGTAGATATTCAAAGAAAACAAATGTTCATTAAAATTTCATAATTGTTTCAAAAAATCGTATAAATTTTTAAAAGTCTTGTTTAGTAATAAAAAGTGAATGAATATAAAAATTGACTAAATTAATATTTCAATTTTTTTTAAATATATATATTTATATTATTATATTATTTAATTTTATATTTTAATATATTATTTTAGTGATTCTATATGAGTTATTACCGATATTTTAAAAAGATTAGCAAAAATAGAATCAATTAAATGTAGGTATTCATGTCATATTTTGCCTTAACCCATGTCATCTTTTCTAGTATGTCATATCATCTTTTATAAGTGAAAGAGATTGTAGTGATGACACATGGGCGCCAGATTCAGTATTGTAACAAATATATGTTAATTTGTATTGGATTGATCTTTTTTATTTATAATAGTATCTTGAATTTTCAGAAAATTATTTATAAAACACCAAAATTTATTATATTAACATAATAATAAATAAAATTAATAAAATATAGATTTACTTTTTGAAACTTTTAATGGCTTTTATTGAATCTTTAAATACTATATAGGATAAATTATTGTTGAGATATAAATACTCTAGAATTTTATCAGTTTCTCAATCAAAAATAATAAATAGAGCTCTTCATGTTTATATATGTTCTTCAAAAAGCATTAAAATCATTTAAGAGTGAAGCTTTATATATTTTAGTCTATTTGTGATTATTGTGATTATCAACCACAACTTTTTATATAGATAACGGAAGATTGTAATGGTTGGTTACCAAGATTGTAATGGCTAAAACCATATATTGCAATAGATGATAACCAAACATGAAATTGTTAGCTAAGGGTTATAATGGTTAACACCAAAAGTTACAATGGTTTATCATCAAATACTACAACCTGCAGCAATTGCAATGATTCATCACCAAAGATGGCATTGGTTCTTCAATGATAATTATATTCACCAACAACAAATCCATTTACGAAGCCAGTATTATTTTAATAGAAAAATAAAATAAAATCTCACAGTAGAGTTTATTCTAATTTTTAATTTAATAGCTAAGTTTTTATTAAAGATGTTGAGTATGACATCATAGTTTCATTAAGCAAAAATGTGTCCATTCTTTGAAAATTATATTTTCTAAGAACTTAACCATTAAACTTTTTCATTGAATTTTCTTCATAATAAAAAAGCTGTATATTTTCGAAAGTTTAAACCATCAAAGTCTTTCATTATTAAAAATCTTTTAGGAAACTCATTCACAAAAAGAAACATGTTCATTTATTGAATACTTGTATCTTTTCAGAAAATTAATCACTAAACATTTTTATTAAATCCCTTCATGATAAACAATTATATATTTCATAAATTAGCTATTGAACATTTTCATAATAGGTTAACACTTTTAAAATTATATACTTGTTCTATTTGTTTTACCACAGCAAAAAAAAATTATTCACAATATTACTACCTTTAAAAAATATATTTACGTGAATTAATAGACAAACTTTCATCATGCATGAATTCTATACTACTATTTTTATGCATTTGGTTGGTATTCTTTTCAAATTTAACCAAACAAATACTAATCTTTAGTGTTTTTTCTCAGATTGTTGAATTTTCCACAAACAGAATATGTACATACATCTTCCTTAAGTTTATAATGCATAGACATGTCACATTCTTTTTTGCCAAGATGTAAAGTGAAGAAACTTATCCATATCATCATGTACAACGATCGTTTACGTGTTATGAGATTATAACAAAAAAATTTAGAGTATCAGTTTAGATATATGTTATATGTTTAAAAATAGTATAAGATTCTCTACAACTAATTAGTGAATTAACCAAATCAAGAACAACTTCTTTTAAACAAAATACAATTTTCAAAATAAAATAAAACACTATGTTAAGATAAAACGACACATAGTTATATATTTAAACACATATCTTAAATACTAATTGAAACAAAATACCAAATACTTTTTAAGATCTCTTCTATAAAGTTATAGATTGCTTTAGCAAATATTAATAACCTTATGATACCTCAAAGAGGTGCAAACGTGTTGAAACCAAATAGGTATGACGTGTCGTGATCAAAGAGGTACGAATGTACCGTCATAAAACAAATATATCATGATCAAATAAGTGTGAACGGATCATCACCCAATGGGTGTGAACATGTCATTGGTAAAAGGGTGCAAACAGATCATCACCGAAGAGGTTCAAACGAGTCGTTTCCCAAAGGGTACGAATGGATCATCACTGACGAAGTGAAAATATGTTGTGACCGAAGAGGTGTGAATAGATCGTCACCCAAGAGATGCAAACATTTTGTGTCCGAAGAAATGCGAAACATTTCGTGTCCGAAGAGGTGCGAACATTTTGTGTTCAAAGGTAGTGCGAACATTCTGTATCCGAATGGGTGCGACAAATTCGTATTCGAAGGGGTGCAATATTTCGTGTCCGAAGAGGTGCAAATATCTTCGTGTCCAAAGGGGTGTGAACATTTTGTGTCCGAAGGGGTGCAAAACTTTTGTGTCTGAAGGGATTCAAACATTTTGTGTCTGAAGGGGTCGTACATTTGTGTCCGAAGGGATGCGAACATTTTGTGTGTGAATGGGTGCAAACATTTTGTGTATGATGGGGTGCAAACATTTTGTTCCAAGAGGTGTGAACTTATTGTGAATGAAGAGGTGCGAACGTATTATCACCGAAAGGGCGGAATGCAAACGTGTCGTCATCGAAAATGTCATAATAATCTATATGAATAGTCATAACTTCTCAAATTTGTAATAGTTATTTATAAATAGTATTTTTATAATTTATTTTGAATAGACACATGATTACTAAAAGACACTTATTGCATAATGAAAAAACAAAACATTTAAAACTGATATATATTATTATAAAGACATTTTATTGGATATTTTAAACATTTTTTAGAAATTAGTTTCTCTTTAACAATGCAAAACACAACTCTTATTATTAATATATTTTTTGATAAATAAAAATAATAAAGATACACAACTTTAGACTTTAGAGTGAAAAGTCACAAAATTTAAAATACATATATTATTTAATAAATTTACAACTTTTGAAAAATAATTTCAGTTATATATTAATTAAATATTTTTATATATGTCAAAGAAAGAACAAATAAGACAATGATAAAGGCTCTTTCTAAAACGTACTTGGCGAAGCCCAAGAGAACAATTTTGCCGAGGTAAATGACTGTCTATTTAAATGCTTTGGTATTAGTAAGGATTAACATCGGCTTCACGTACAAATTGCGAAGCATAGGCTATGGTCAAATTTATCAAACTGGAGCAAATAACAAACAAACGATTAAGTGAAAAAAAAGATCATTAAATCAATAATATAAAAAGATGGGAGAAGGATACAAGTGATGGTTCAGGAAATGAATTAGAGTTCAGTTGTGATAAGATATAGAAACATATATATTCCCTCTCTGTAATTACGCTACATTAAGTCTTGTATATTTGCTTACCATGTATTTAGATAGGTCTCTCTGTATAAAGCCAGACATGTAACGATACTATGATTATTGAATAACACAACTCAATATGGTATCAGAGCATACCTAGGTTAACACCTTTTTTTTCTGTAGCCGTCATCTCTCTTCTTCTATCTTCTTCTTCTTCTTACAATCTATTTCTTCTTATCACCATAACAATGAATCTGAAGCTACGGCTGAGAGAACATCAGTTTTCAATGCTCAAAACCCACAAACTACTCTGCTTTCCGTCAATATGAACGAGTGTTACAAAAACTTACTAATGAGAATTATCTCATGTGGAGTCGCCAAGTCGCGCTTGCTTGAAGGCCATGAACTTCACCAGTTCATCGATTCCATCAGTGATGCTCCGCAGCAACAGTCATGATGAAGTGTTGCAGTCCCAAATCCAGCCTTTGTTCCTGGCGTAGACAAGATCGTCTACTGATTCTGCTCTCATCGGTGCGATCTTCTCAACGTCCAACCGGTTGTACCAATGCACCACCTCTAAAAAAGTTGGATCTCCTCGCTGCAACATTCGGTAATCAACACGAGCCACCTTCGTCACTCCGACTAAAAATTCGAGCATGTGTTAAAGGCACACAAACAATCAGTGAGTATCTTCGTGGAATCAAGACAAATCAGATGAACTTGCGCAACTTGGAGCACCAATGGATCAGGAAGACCTTACTGAACAAATTCTAGCTGAGACTTGGTGAAGATTATAAGCCTAGAAGTGATGCTGTCAATGCAGAGAATCGTCCGCATCTCCTTTCAAGAGCTTCATGATACGGCTACTGTTAATACGGGAGCATCATATCTCACCACTTTGCAGTCTACTACATCTGCTTCCATCGTAGCCACGTCTACAACGACATTCTCGTCGCACGTCTCAACACCAGCACCATAATCGTAATCGAAGCACACACGCACACCAACACAATAATCGTCAGCAGGCAGCAGCATTCTCAAGCCTTACCTTGGGTCCTGTTGCCAGCATGTGGGGCTACAAGGAGCATAGCGTCCTAGGTATCTACTGAGTTTCGTCTTGTCATCAGGAAGTTCTCCAGCACCACAGTGGTCATCTCACCTAGTGCACACATCTACAGTGGTCAGCGGCTTACAACCAACTCCCACTGGCAGCTCTCTTGCATAACCCAACAATGATGTCCGACAACTCTACTTTGCTGTCACTTGATTCTGTGAAGCGCTCACATCACATGATATCACCGACCTAGCCAATCATTTCTCTGCACATCCCTACACTGCGGTGATAGATGTTCTTTTAGGCGACGGCTACAAGCTCATATCACATATCATCATTCTCGGTTCTTCTTCTCTACGCATCTTATACTAACCTTTCTTCCTTAATCAAGTTTTATCGTGTTCCACTCGCACTTAGATTAAGACATTCTAATCCTGTTATTATTCAATTGCTGCAAAACTAATAGGTGTTGCTGTTATTCGTTTATCTCCTACACTACATATCCAGAGTCAGAAGACCTGCACACACGGGCTCTTCGTCATGGAAGGCAAGCTAAAGCTGGCACTTACGAATAGGCCAAAACTACTACTTCGCAGTCTCCTTCTCTCTGCATTCGCTTTGCAGTTGTTAAAACTACTACTGACGGATTGACACTCACTGTTTTGGGTCATCTGCTGATTTCCATTCTTCAAAAAGTTGTTCTCATTTGATTTACTATTTCTTCAATGATGCTGCTCATCTCCTATAATGCAATGCTTAGCTCTATTAATAAAATGCACAAGTTACCTTTTGCAAATTCGACTTTACATACCTTTCATCGGCTCTCTTCATGTTGGTTTCTCAGATGTTTAGGACTCTCCAATACTTATCTCTAGATGGTTTCAATATACTACGATATAATTTCTTGTTGATCACTCACTCGATACACTTGTTGTATCCCTTAAAAGAAAATCTGATGTTTTGAAGTTTTATAACAAAGTTCAAAGTTGGTCGAATCATTCGTCAAGCTCCGACTCTTTACTACGGACAACGGGGGCGAGTACATTGGTAACTTGCTTCTAATCATTATTCGTATCCAATGGCATTTCTCATATGACACAGTCCGCTCATACAACCTGAGCATAATGGTATTGCAAGAACGTAAACATCGACATACATTGTATCGAAACGGGCCTCGCCCTGCTTATACTCACATGCATCCATGCCTGCGGACGATACTGTGCGCATTGCTTTGCGGCTCGCTGTCTAATCTAATAATATGGATAAGCCATCTCAACCATGCATTTTCAAATCACCTATCAGTCTTACATGAGTCATCACCGAATTTTCAAAAAACTTCGTATATCTTTGGTTGTTTATGTTTTCCTTGCTTAAGCCTTATACATCTCATATAATTAGATGCAATCAGCAATCGAAACCAATGTGTATTTTAGGATATTCCATTACTCAAAGTGATTATTCTGTCTAGATAGAGAAACATCTCGAGCTTTACAGCCATCAAGACATAAGTCGTAATTGTTTCATGAATCTGTCTTCATTTGCCACAGCGCACTCTCTGCATATGTCTATACGAACACAACTAACTAAATGGATTCCTCCAGTGTACTCCTTTCCTGCTGTCCTCTGTACATGTTCCTATTGCAGGTACCACGCCACCAGCACCATCATAATGATTCATCACGTGACTCCAACGTCAGACACGCTCGCAGCACGCACCACCTTCTCATTTTCCGCAGCAAACAAGACATCAACCACCAAACATGCTGGCAATGCCCTCTACCGACGACATCAATACCTCCTTGCTACGACCACACCTTCTATCACTAGCAACAACAACATGAGCGCGCAGCACAGATACGAACAGCAGCACTCACCAGCGCAACTCAATTAGCCCCACACGGACGCACAAGCAATCGAACTGCTCCAAGACCGATTCAAAAACTCAATCTCCATACTGAAGTGTCATCCATCACACCACCATACAAGAGATTCCGCCACTTCAGTAGCAGAAGCTCTCATAATCCTATATTGGCGCCAAGCACATGATCGATGAAATAATCTCCACTTAAACAACCGATACTGGGATCTGTTAATTGTTCTTGATATTACAACATGTTGTTGTTGCAGGTGGGTGTTCACTATAGAAAAAGACGTGCTAGATGGTACCATAGACGCTACAAGAGCGTCGACTAGTGCGAAAGGATATAACTCAAACATCCGGCATGACTACAATGCACAGCACTTACAGTCCTGGTGGTTACAGCCAGACAACTATTCGCATCTGTTCTCG
This sequence comes from Moricandia arvensis, assembly GCA_905132765.1. Classification (NCBI taxonomy): domain Eukaryota; kingdom Viridiplantae; phylum Streptophyta; class Magnoliopsida; order Brassicales; family Brassicaceae; genus Moricandia; species Moricandia arvensis. Next base: position 66,874 of record CAJHQP010003354.1, read on the forward strand.
CGCGCAGCAGTAACACGTAACTGGCCTCTAAAACAGCATCGATGTCACCACAGCCTTTCTTCAAGGGCAGTACTCGCATGCATGAGCAGATATATATGATGCACGCCACTGAGCTTCAAGATAAAGACAAACTGCCCTCCACCGCTAGTCTGCAAGTACGCTAAAGGCCATTTATGGTCTCAAACAAGCACCTACGTGCCATGGTAAGCAATGAGCTTCGGCACGTTCCTCATGCAGTCGCGAGTTTATTAAAACTCTGGCAGATGCACTCTCTCTTCATCTCAACAATGTGGCATCTCTTGTGTACTATGCTGACGTACTACGTCGATGATATCATCATCACGGCAACAGCAACAACACATATCACGTTTATCGAACTATCTCTATATCTCATGCGCTCATTAAAAGACATTGGGCCTGATCATTACTAATATTTTATATGGTGTTGAATGGCACTCGTACTGAAAACTTCTGGACTCCATCTTACTATCAAGAACGTATACTTGCAGATCACCTTCATCGCACAAACATGACGAATGCGAAAACAGTAGCCACGCGCATCGACTCCACGTTCACTCTAGCTCCACGTTCTCACATAAAATACCTCTCTCACGCGAACTCTCTCTAGATGACGCCGAGATATTACAGATCCGTCGTGCCGGCAGTTTCCAATACCTATCCTTAACGAGGCCAGACATCTCATTTTCGGTGAACAAAATGTCTCAGTTCATGCATCGGCCTACGAATGAACATTGGACGACAGCGGTGAAACGGATCCTGCGATACCTCTCTGGCACACAAAACCGAGGTGTCTTCTTCCACGCCACAATACCGCAGCTCTTCATGCTTCACCGATGCAGACTGGGCTGGAATAAGGACGACTACACCTCCACAGGTGCTTACATTGTATACATTGGACGACATCCAGTGGCATGGTCTTTCAAGAAACAAACAGGGGTGGCTCGCTCTCCACTGAAGCTGAATACCGGTCTCTCGCAAACAGCTGCCTGCTGAAGTTTCCTGGACCATGCCTTACTCAGGGAGCTCGGCATCACAGTTCCCACACACAACAATCTACTGCGATATATAGTGCCAACTACCTTGCTCGCAAATCGGTAATTCCATTCTCGTATGAAACATATCGCTCTAGATTATCATTTTGTTTCGCGGATACTTCAAAGTGGCACACTGCGAGTATCTCAATATCAACACAGCTGATCAACTAGCTGTGCACTTACTAGCCACATCTTCCTCGGGCTCGCTTTGACAGTCTCTCTATCAAGATCGGCTCCACTCATACGGCACGTCTGTTCCGTCTTGAGGGGCGTGATAAGATATAGAAACATATATTCCTCTCTGTAATTACGCTACATTAAGTCTTGTATATTTGCTTACCATGTATTAGATAGGTCTCTCTGTATAAAGCAGACATGTAACGATAACTATGCATATTGATATAACACAAACTCAATAAGTTGAAGAGAAACTGATAGGAGAACAATAACAGAAAAATAGTGGCACAAACCTAATATAAAAACAAGACAGATAAAAATATGAAGAACATTGACACATACACATTAACATACATTATTGTTGATAATACATACAATATCCCGGCGAGACCACTTGTAAGAGAGAAAAGAAATATGATTTGTATTTTAAAAAATTATAAAGCATATATTTATATATATTTGAAAAGGTGTAAACAATATATGCAATTTTTCATATAAAATTATAAAAAATACATAGAATTATTCATTTAAAAAAAATACAACTTTTTATATAAAATTTTAATAGATGTAACTTTCACATTAATACACTAACTTGATATAAGAAATTCTAAATATTTATGTGAATGATTATGAGCAAAATAAAAACTAAAAGATACAACTCTTACAACAAATATAATTCAGTTTTTATGAAAAAAGATATCTTTTTATAGTGAAAAAATAAAATTCGTTAAATCAATATATTTCAGTCTTTAATGAAAAAACACAAATTATAGAATTAATTAGGTTTACTATTATTAATAGATATATTGTATTAAATTTATATAGTATTATAAATTTTGAGTACAAAATTTCA
>CAJHQP010003355.1:0-68953 GCA_905132765.1 Moricandia arvensis
ATGTTTTATTCGCAGTTTATATTAGCAAAGAAAGGACCACTTGGGACGATATGGATCGCGGCCCATTTGGAGAGGAAGCTTCGAAAGAATCAGGTCGCTGATACTGACATCGGTGTCTCCGTTGGTGAGTTCTTCTCGCTTCTCTGTACAGTCTTTAGTTTTAGGGCTCAGTACTTTGCACATATTATAGGGTTAGCAGAAGTAAAGTTTCAACCTTTTCTCTGTCTATTAGCTGTGTGTTTGGGATATGCCTATTTACTTTTGATTCTCTAGTTGTTATGCGTGAGATCTTTACTTAACCGTACAACTTGAGATCTTTACTTGCCCTTGATAGTCCGAGTATAAAGCCATGACCACAACTTTCCAAGTTTATACATTTGTTAGATTAACTATTTGGATGTTGGGGCATTGTGTATTACTCTCTCTCTGTTTATACGGTTCTTGAGAAATTTGTTTTTGTTTGGCAAATTTCTTTATCAGTATCATTGTATTCTATGCAACTCATTTTGTATGTGACAATTCCTTAAATCTTCATTATACTAATTATAATTCATCTCAAAGTAGAGTAATGTACTTTCTATATATGTACATAAGTTCTTGTCACATGCAATTTCACTTGCTTATATTTGATTCTCTTGATCAGATATTCTCCCGTCTAAGTATTCCTAATCTAACACTTTTATTTTCTGAGCAGATTCTATTCTCTTTCCGGAAGCTCCAATTGCATTGCGACTGTCTAGTCATCTTCTGCTTGGTGTGGTTCGTATATATTCCAAAAAGGTGAATTACCTCTTTGATGATTGCAGCGAGGCACTGCTTAAGGTGAAGCAAGCTTTTCGCTCTGCTGCGGTTGACTTACCCCCTGAAGAATCCACAGCGCCATATCACTCAATCACGTTGCCTGAGACATTTGATCTTGATGATTTTGAGCTCCCTGACAACGAGATTTTTCAGGGGTTAGTTTCTTGATATTTTCAAAATTCACACTCGGTTGTCTTCCCTATTTAATTTATGCTAATGGTATTTGGAGCCTTGAAGAATGAGCTCTGTTTTGTTTTCCTTTGATACTCTTTCACACACATATCATAAAATCATACTCCGGTTTTCAGTAGCTTTATTGAAACATTGCTTCTTGTTTCCTTGTCTTGCAGTAATTACGTTGACCATCATGTTAGTACAAGGGAGCAGATCACCCTTCAGGATACCATGGATGGTGTTGTATTCTCAACATCGCAATTTGGGTTAGACGGTCAGTGGTTGTTTCATGCTTACTTGTCTTTAGCTATTGCTAGATGTGCCTTACATAAGAACACTCATTTTATACTTTTCCAGAACGATTTGGTGATGGCGACACTGCTCAAACTGCATTGGAGCTTGACGAGGTAATTTTTGCGTTCATGGAACAACACCTATATAGTTTTCAGGTTATTATAGGAGCAGACACAAGAAATAGGATAACTATATTGAAATATGAAAAATGCAAAGAATCTGTTGGTTTATTTGCTTCTAGCTTTTGAGTTCTTTCTCTCAGCTGTTTGGTGAGACCCTGATGGGAATCCAGTTGTGGAATCCCGAACCTTGAAAAGCTTGTATTTTGAGATGTTAGGTTGCAGCCATGTTGTAGGTTCAGGGTGATGTTTAATGTTATCTTTTTCTAGTGAAGTTTTTTGAATTGCATATTTGAAATTAGAACTTCTCCTCTCTTTTCATCCCTATATTGTATGCAGGAAGTATTCCAGGATAAGGATATTATTGGATCCGATGATGAGGGAGTTCAAGGGTCAGTTTTCATTCCTAATCTATACTCTGTACTTTTTAGCATAATTTCATATTTGCTTCTCTTGATTTTTCACCAACTTTGTAGCTTGATCTTCTTTTCCGGATCTTGTTATCATAAGTTTTAAATGCTTCACATGTGTTTAGAACAAGGTAAAACTCGAGTTGACTGAATGATAAAGAAGCCTTGCAGTTTTGTGTTTACAAGATACATAACCTTGTTTATTGTGAATCAGAATTGTCTTCTGCGTGTCTTGTCCTTCTTAGATGTGGTCCTTTGGTTTATAATTTGGATGTGCACGGCACCAATCATATTTTTAGACTTATAGTAGATATTTTCTGTTGATAGCACTGCATATCTGGATGCGGCAACTCCGGAGATAAAGGATGAAAGGGTAGAAGTTTCAGATGTCATGCCCAGGGAAATCAATCAAGAGCAGGTGCGTACCATCGGAGATTATAATGCATGAGGGAATTACTGTTAGTTGCTGAATAATTGTCACCTGATTTACAGTACTTTAGTTTATTAATCTCTTACTGTAATAGGTTGAAGATCTTGCAATGCGTGATGAGTTCCTCGAAGATGCTCAAGCTCCTCAAACCCCTGGATTAGTTGAGGTGCCAAACTCGTCTAGTGTCAGAGATCAGCTGGCATGCGATGATCACATGGAGGTAGAGTATACGAATGCAGAAGAAGGTAGGAAGGCCTCTAAAGAGCCGGATGCTAATGAGCCATCTGAATATAATGTCGAAGAATCAGCAGTTACTCCCATGGAGGTGGATAAGTCCTTGATAAATGAAAATATTGACGCACAAAACGAGCCAGAGGAGGAGAGGACAGAGCATGTACATATTACATCGCCATGTGCTTCTCACATTACCACCGAGATGGAGAATTCTGGTCAAGTAATCACTGAGGCAGGAACAGATGTTAATAAGGTTGTAACAGATAAGTCAGATGCTGTTCCTTCAGTTGAATCCCCTGGAGGGCCTACGATGAGTAATGCTGAGCATGGTTTGTCCCAAGAACCAAAAGATCCTGGAGAAGAGAACCAAGGTTCGTCAAATAAAATGCAAATCACCCCAGTTATGGATATTAACTGCCTTATTCTTATTTATTTTTTATTTTTTTTGCAAGATCATTTTACCATTACCACTGAGATCAATCAGGAAACAGATTCTAGTGTAAAAGGAGATGGGCAAGCATACAGTAGACCAGATGAGCAGCTGAATAACGCACAAGCAACTGATGAACAGTTTGGGAAATCTTACTGTATTGACTGATACTGATTTGCCTGCACCTGAGAAGGTACTAGCTGCACCTAACTGTCTGGGGGATGAACATGGTTGTATGGTTGAATCGACACCAGATAAAGAAGACCCTGGCACTTGTAACGGAGATGCAGGAAATAATAACATTACTGGGAAGAAACGCACTTTTACTGATAGCACACTAACTGCAGAGAGTTTGAACTCTGTTGAGTCAGTTGGACTGATTCAGTCTAAGAGAACTGCAAATTCTGTTCCTGATGACGATGACTTGTTGTCTTCTATCTTAGGTATCGGTTTTTGTTGTTGCCATGTCTGTTCTTCTATACATTTATGACTCTTGCCTAAACGAGGAGGGCAAAAGGGTTCCTGAGGTTTTGATTTACTTTCTGATTCGATGATCATTTTACCTTTTTCAGTTGGAAAGTCATCTTTTCTGAAGATGAGGCCTACCCCTGTGCTTGAAGTAGCATCTACAAAACGGTTAAAGTCTGCTCCTCGTTCTACTACCACAAAGAGGAAGGTTCTAATGGATGACCCTATGGTCTTGCATGGCGAGTATGTTTACCTAACTGTTTTTTATCTGACTTTTTTTATACCGTAGCTTTTATTGCTTGCTCCTTGTTTTATCTGCAATGTGAATCTTGATGCTGATTTTTAGTTCACTGTTTTAGAAATTTAAGTTTGGTCTTATTTTAGGTCTCACGCTTGTAATTTCCTTTGAGCAATTTCTTTCGGTTTTTACTTGTTTTATTATCTATTCTGATCGTGCCTACTTTTCTATGTAGCCTTATACGGCAACAGCTGACCAACACGGAAGGTATACGGCGTGTGCGTAAGAAGGCACCTTGCACCATTCCTGAAATCTTGATGCTCCAAAGGCAGGCTTTAGAGGATGGACTTTTAAAGGAGCCAATATTCACTGGTAAGTTCACTATGCTAACAAGTAGACCGTTCTATACAACTTCTCTCAATTGTTTTGTAGACTTCAACCACACATGTGATATATTTGTTACAATGATTTTCAGGTATGTCAGTGGAATTAGTATCGCTGCACAATGAGCCGTATGATCTAAGAGGAATCACAGTAATCAAGGACGATGATGGACATGCTTCTGTTGGAGTGGTGGATGGAAATGGATGCTCAGTTAGGGATGTGGAGAAAACGAAACTGAGGAAAGGTCTGCTTCTCAAACTCACCCAAATGATTCTGAGGAGCAACCTGTTGAGGCTCACACTCAGCCACAGGATCAACAAATCATAGACCAAGATGAAGAAGGCAAAAAAGATAACGAGCTTGGTGAAAATATATGTGACTTGGAAGTTTTAAAGGAAAGCGATGGAGCTGTTGACGAAGTAAATCATGTAGTGAATGAGGAGATCAGTGAAGTGCCATCTGATGACAAACTCGATCGTGTAGAGGGTGTAACGGATTTACAGGTGGAAGGTGACCATGAAAACCATGATGGAGGCCTAGGCGGTCAAGATGTTTGTGATGAAGCTAACGAAAAAAATTGCAGTGATGTTATCGAAATTACTGAAGGTGATGTAGATAGCAACGCCATTCTCAATGAGACAGACTTGAAAGTTGAAGATGAGCCACCACATGAAGATAAGAATACGGATGCCTCGGCTGAAGCTATCGAGACTGGGATAGACGACCAGACTCCATGCGATAACACAATTGTAGAAGAAGCTGGTGGGTCTAGTAATCTTGCCTCAGAAAGTTGCAAGGAACCTCCTGTGGAAGAAAATAATGATGGGGTGATTCCAGAGATAGAGTCTGGTAACAGATATAATGAGATGTTTACTGAGGAGACTTATATGCAAAGTGCACCAGATGCAGAGCCTACTTCTCGCGATGGTCTTATGGGAGATAATGATGTAAGTTTCTTTGTGGCTTCATATTTATATTCAAGTAAGACATGCCTCTAAAGTCTTAATTTGTTGGTTATCTTATGCTGTAGGAAATGGATACCATGGAAGTTGCACATGACACAGGTTCTAAACCTTTTCGAGTTTTAATTTAATTTATCCAAATATCTGTATCCTTAAGTTTGATCAATGAGACTAACATTCTGGTTTAAACAAGCTGATACTCTTAAACATGATTTTGAGATGTGAGATACTGCTGTGCTCATATATCTAGATGGTTCTGCTTATAGTTTATTTCACTCTGTCTTCAGGATTCTTGAACGTGGATGATGATGAAGTAGATGAAGATCACGAGGACGATGGTGTGGAAGAGGGTGATGAAGCTCGTCTTCTAGAGAACAGTGGATGGTCTTCTCGTACCAGGTCTGTAGATTTGATGTTTTTTTCCACAATCCATAAGCTTCTACATGACAGGCCTGAAAGATTGAAGATTCTTATTCTCTTTCCTTATAGGGCTGTGGCGAAGTATCTGCAGACGATATTTGATAAAGAAGCTGAGAATGGGAAGAATGTTATTGTAGCAGACAAACTTTTAGCTGGGAAAACCCGTAAAGAAGCATCAAGAATGTTTTTCGAAACACTGGTATGTCCATAAACACGTCTGGTTCTTTGAGTCATATTATTCATAAACTTGGTTATCTTTGTTGAATCTGTCTTCTTTCTTTACCAATTTTATCAGGTTCTGAAAACAAGAGATTACGTCCAAGTTGAACAAGCCAAGCCTTATGAAAGCATCATCATAAAACCGCGACCAAAGCTCACCAAATCCATCTTCTAAAATGGAGAAGAAGAGTCTCTCATAGTTGCAGATAGGTAGTTTGGTCCAGTCCGAGAACATCATATCCGAAATGATTGTCCCTTCTTCTCCAAAGTTAATACATTTTCCACTCTTTAAGCCATGGAAGTAGTTATAGTATCAGTGGTGTTATAGCTTTAACCACCATCCAAGTAGCTGGAGGAGGTTAATATATGTTTGTCATTTATTTTATCTTTATACATATGAGTTGTTGTATGTGTGTATATATTGGTGCCACCATGATCATTGATCACCACCAGTTTTACATTTGAGACTTGCTAATTCTATTTTCTTTGGATAACTGAATTTCTCCGGTTTAACTTGAGAGTGTCGAGGAACCATTTTTTATTGAATAATAATCATAGTTTTATATTCTACCGTTAAAATGTGAAACTGTGGTAAAGTTTGTTATTATCTTCAATCACTACTGGTACGATACGAAGATTAGTTTGGTGTCTGTGACATCACAAACCAAAAATTAGTCCAATTTTTTTTTATCTTTTCTTCAAGATCAATCTGTAGCCTGTAGTCTTCGTCGGTTGAAAAACAGAAATCTCAAAGTCGACAAGAAAAGAGTTAGAGGGTAATACAGTTCATAATTTTCATGTGATATTACGTATCTTTGATTGAAACATATAGTTCAGCTAAATTAAACAAAATAAAAAATAAGCATTCAAAGGGCCACGATAATCTCTATAATCTTTTATTCCACAAACAAAGTAAGATTCACACGTTTTCCTTTTTGGCGTAATATCTTTCTCCTTTCTAAAAACCATATCTTGACAACAACTTGCTACAATCAAAATTCAAAACTCATTCGTAAAGATGAATACACAGAGGAGAATGTGACACATTCATAATAGAAGACGCTCATGCTTACTAATGCACACATCCAACCTAGCTATAATAGCTCACTCAGACTGAAGAACAGTAATGTAATAAGGATAGCCTTGGCACGTCCCTGATGATGTTGATGATGATGCGTTTTCTTGCTCGGTAAGCTCCCAGACAAGTTTATATGAAGAGAGGTTGCAGATACCTGGTGAGAAAACAGATATCTGCAGCGGGATCTCGGTTGTGGACATTGGCTGGATTTGGACCTTTGTGGAACTTAAACCTGACCATATGAAAGGAGGCGAGCTTTCCATGGAAGGTGGTGGTTTGCCCAGGCGGCTTCCCATGACGTCTGAAGTTAGTTTCATCTCCTCTGCAATGGCTGGCACATAGCGCCACCCAGATTGGTTTCCAGAGGATGGAGTTGGTGCTTCTGCATCTTGTAGGCCATCTATGGTGTTGATGCTCACGGATAAATATCCATCAGATGTGTTTCTGATCACCAACTTTAGTTTAATTTCACAGGAGGAGGTCGAGAAATCGTGGTTTATGGTTTTCGGACCGTCTAGTGACCATGAGAGCGGGATTGAGCTCCTGATTCTGTAATTGAACAGCAATGTGATTACAAGTTCGGTAAAGATAGATTTGAAAGCTGAAGAAAGATACTTCTGCGTATACTCTTACCTATTGTGACATGAATGGTGAGACAGAATCTTTGGTAAATCTGGCACTGCTGATGGATTGCTGGATTTTGCTAGGCGAGAGATTAGAATGAAGTCAACGGTATTGGGACTTAACTGTTTCATCATACAAACACGACTTCATTATGGTTTCTGATAAAGTTACCATTGATGATGTTATGTTTAAGAGAAAGTAATATACGCTTAAAAGCGCATAAGGTATATGTTACTAAAGAGGACTTTCGCTTACCTGATCTGAGGTTCGTTGACATGACCTTTCACTTTCATGGAAGCTTGCTAAAGGTGAGTTAACGATATCAAAAAGCTTTTCATCGTCATCCTGAGTAAACAGTTTTACGTCGGTTTGGCTGGGAGGAAGGGACATGGTTTTCTCTTCTTCAGACCCGGATTTTCTGTTATCCTGAAACATAAACAACATTCTAATTTCAGACATGGAAAAGAGAAAGACCAACTAGCTACTAAATGAACTTTCTAAGTTCTAGCGACCTTAATCATGAAGTGACATGATAAAGCTTTCCCAGGAAGCAGAGACTTGGAAGGTAAGATTGTATCAACATGCTCAAGCAACGAGATTCCCCAGCGACACCCAACCGTTGACAACTGATGAATTTGAAAAGAATCTGAATTCGCACGGTTCTCGATATCCATACGCACAAGAAATTCTTGCAATCTTGATGGAGAGGGAGTGATTTCAAACGACGTCTCTAGAGATGGTAAAACCTATATAACAATGTACGATATACAAATGGTTCAGAATTGGTTGGTCAATGCAAATCTGCCTATAACATAGTAAAAGGTAGAAGCAAAAAAACAAACAGAAATAGCAGCCTAGAGTTCCATCACCTTTAAATTATAATGCATCCTTAGGGTGCGATACTTCATGATGCTTGATACATTTTCCATCTCATAGTATATTGTGAAATACAAAGACATTGTTCCTGGGATGGCAGCTCGAAGCCAAAGAGGCCACCTCAAAGATTTATCTCCTTGCAGTGATACATCCTGAAAAACATCAACATTCAGAAACATGTTAGAATAACCTGAAATGCACATTTACCTTTGAGGCTTGAAGAAAAGGTTTGCTACGGACCTTTGGAAATGAAAATACACTACTTGTTTCACACTGAACACTATTTTGGTCATGGCCCTTCTTTAAGCAATCTGGAAACTTTGTTGTCAGCTCTTCTTCATGATTTCCAGGATTTACAAATCTTGGATGGCTAATCTTCATTTTAAGATTCTACAAGGACAGGCAGACTTTTTTAGCACATAGAAATCCAGAAAATAGTCTAGTGCATCACAATATTCGGTCATCAAGCAAGAATAAATAGATAAGCCAGACTATAACAAACTAAATTAATAGACGATAACAGAACAAAAATAAATATAACTGGCTAAACGGTAGAGAATATGAATGATAAGGGTTGACCAGAAAAAGAAAACTACCTTTATTGGGGATTCCGATTTATTTTTTAACTCTAAAACAAGATAACGTAGATCTCCAGCATATAGTTGCTCAGGCAGATTATCAATAGAACCCTCAAGCCTGGGTAGACTCTGCACAGTCAACATTCCATTACTATAGACGTCGCAACAAATCCTACAGAATTAAATCATAGAGAAAAGTTTGCACCTTGATGACCAAAAATTTCAAGGCATCAGTGGGAGTAAGTTTGTTTTTCCGTCTTCCCTTGTTAGTTTTTACCTTTGCAGGGACAGATTGGAAGTAATGCACACCTACAACGGAACCAGACAACCCCCACCTTACACCGACAATTTTGAGGATACCTTCTTCACGAGGGGTAACCGTGAGTCTCACCAATTTTTTCTCGCCTCCGCCTAATGTGAAGTCCATTTCAGACAAAGTGAAAGAAGAGAAACCAGAGGTTGTACCCCTGTAGCATTGTTGACAAAGACGTCACAGCTTAATCATTCAAATGTAGGTCAACAAAGTTGAAAGAAACCTGATTGAAGAGATTAGGTGCTTACTGATTATGTTCTGCGGAACTCTCGGTCCCCAAGCTTAAGCTACTTGGCTCTTTATCAACTATACATAGTCCAAACGTGGAGATCAGTTTCACATCTAACCGAAGGATGTAATAAATTGCTAAAGTGAACATCAATAGTACAAACAGGTTACCAATTAGGTCACCAGAATTTGAGGTCAGTTCACAGATGAGAGAAACGCTTGTTATGGAAGTAGAGATTAGCAGTGGATTCCTAAACTCCAGATCCACTTTCACTGACTCTGATAACAAAGAAGTACAAGTAAGAATCCACAATTGCAAACATTTTCAAACATACTATATCAGAATATCATGTCCTCAACAATATTGACAAACCAAGAAATCCCTCTTCCTTGACAGAAGCACAACTGATAACATATACAGATGCAATGATATGACTGATGAGGAAACCTAATACGCCTTGCAAAATTATCACAGCACTTCGTTTCAAAAATATACATTTTTCAAAGTCAAGCAAGTCCAGATCAAATTGAAATGTTCTCCTGCTGGTACGATAAGGTAAACCAGATTTTTCGTATATGTGTGCATATTTTAGCTGCACTAGTTTGCATTTTTTTACCCTTCAGACTTCAAGCATAAGTTAAATGCAGGATAATCAAGAAGCACATGATTCAGGTAAACATCGAAGGCAGCTAACAACAATCTGCATACCTCCAGCTACACAAACATTTGATTCCTTGTATTTCTTTGGCAGCAGTTTTGACTGTAATTCCAGCCAGTTTGATTTGCCAGAATTTAATGATGGAATGATATCATCCTCCAGTGACTGCCAGATGCTCTCTTGTACAAGAGCCTGGCCATGATACGTAATTATATTGGTATACAAGAGATGCAAATTCCATTAATGAAAAAGAAACAATTCAATGATGCACAAATATTTATTTATTGGCAAGTACTCCAAAAAAATTAACTAGAGATACTGAAGTCAGTTATGCTGTTCATAATGGAGTATAAACGCAATACATCCTAGGAGGGTTATGATGGGTAGCAATATGTACATACCAAGAGTGATTATGCAACTTACAGAAGCTTGAGATGCATAAGTGCGATGGTCTTCATATATAACTTGAAGAGAAGACAAATTAATAAATGGTAGTTGAAGTCCCACCACCTCGTGCTTCATTCCAGTTTTCTTCAAAATGACAGAAAAATAAAGACATTTTGTATAGCCAAAGAACAAAGAATAGAGAACAGGGGTAACTATTGCAAGCACTATATTATTCTCTGAGTCAGCTTCAGTAACGCGTAACAAACAGCAGGTATAGGCTACGCACCTGAACAATGTCGAAAAAGTCTCTGAGAAAAATCTCTTGGGTTGGCTTGGATTGTTTGCCACAGTCCAGTACTTTGAGCATATTTCTAACTGCAACATCATGCATCCCAACAAGTGCATACCACCTGAACCAATGATTTCATAGCAAGTCTTAGAGCACAATTTCCTAAACATCACGCCTTACAAGATGTACATTCACCACGTTTAACTTACCGTCCAATATGAAAATGTACATGGTCTTTGATATGGCTCCATGTAGTTGATTCATAAACAGAGATTGCACTTCTATATGTACGAATTGCATGGTTAACCTGAAAAAAACATACAAAGTGTAGTCTTTAGAATCCAAAGCACGTACGAAGCTTGATCCCTTTCAGCAAAGTGACAGGTACCTGATCACAGTTTTTATAGTGGTCTCCTGAGAGAACTAGATGAAATCCATACTTGTTTAGCATCGCTGGCTTAGTTAACACGAAGCAGTAAGAAGCTTGCTCTAACATGACTGCGGCGTGCAATGGTTCCTGAAAAGTCAAATTAAAGTTAGTATTTGTATAAAGTGCATATGTTCTGAAGGCATAAAAAGAAGTACCTCTCCACATATGCGGAAGTAAGCAGAAGCAGCTTCTTTGTACTGGTCTCTAGCCTTTAGCATCTCTGCCCACCAGAGCCCACATCTCGTAGCATTTTGAAAGCCAGACCTCCCAAGTTTCTGCATGAGATAACAAGGACACGTTTCACCATGTACTACCGCGTCACTTGCTAAAGTTAAATCATTACTATTTCAGCTTCATGTTTTGCTTATAATAAACACCAATCAAGTAACCGTAGGACATTCACTGAAAGAACTGTTTCAGGTTAAAGACTGTGTTTTAAAGACATACCAAATAAGTGCTGAATGCATTTTCCATGCAGTACTCAGCTTCCTTTTTTGACTGGTCTGAGATGAAATATGCAAGTCCCATCATTTCCTTCCCAAACATACATGAGAAGATGAGTTATTGAAGCGACCACAAGTAACGAGCAGTGAAAAATAAAGACAAAACAATCGGTTTGATGTGGCTAACCTATACTATAACAGTCTAAATATACGACGGATATTGATTAAAAATAATGTCACCTGAACACCTATATAGAAACACAATCATAAAGCTGAGAAGCTACCTGAACACCAGCGTAGTGCTTCCAAGCTTTATCGAGCTTGTAATCTGTTGATATTAACCGATAGCTCGACAGTGCAAGTTCATAATCATGCAACATGAAGGCGTAGTCACCCAAAATTCTAATTTGAGATTCGGTGGAGCTAAATGTATACCTTCAAAAATGGAAGCAAAATTGTTCGAGCTTATGATAACGTCAAGGAAATCATAGAATGAGCAAAAGTTTCAAGAAAACATACATAGAACCTTTGGTTGAATCCGGTACATCGTCTTTTCCTTTTCTCCACCATAAGTTTTTTATCTGGTTTCTAAGTCCTTTCCTTGTTGCAGAAATCTAGTGACACAACAAAATGCAAACTAAATGATATGAAAAAAGAACAAAATACCTCAGTAAAGCATACATAAAAGGAAAATACTATTCTCACAAATAACTTTTTAGAAAATCTAAAGCTAACCTGTTGATTAAGTTCTCGAACTTTCTGCTCCATGTAAGGAATTATATGCCTCGAAGCAAACTCTTGCATCAGATCTTTGATCTGCCGCGAATATACCAGAAGAAGTAATAGCGTTGGTTAAAACATTCCAAAATATTCGAAAGATGTAAATATCATCAGCAAGGGAAGTTACCTCCACAATATCGTCGCCAGTGAGAGCACATCCAAGTTTGTCGGCCGAAACACTTGATTTCTTTCACAAAAATTAATAACCAAAATGTTGAACTTACAAAAACATGGATTGAAATATGAACCCTGAGCAATATATTGGATAAAATTTCTGATGAGAGGCTTACAAATGAAGCCCAGGGATTAGCCTGATGTTCCACGTTCCCCTCTTTAGATGAATTAGTGCAAAGTAAGTTGCACTCATTGTTTCCAAATGTACTTCTCATCTCAGACAGAACTTTAGACGTTCTACAGAAGAAATAACATCTCGTCAACTAAAACCTTACATTTGACAGCCAGATAACTATGATAAGAATCAGATAATATACGCTGTAGCAAGGAACAGTTACCTCTCTGTTGTTGCATCCTGATTGTCATGCACCAACAAGTAATGCTTCAAAATCTTTGGGTCCATTACACCATCATTAAGCAAAGAAGGTAATCTATTGGTGTTGAAAAGATCTACAAATTTATTTATAGGTTGTTCGTCTTTTGATGAAACGACCAAGAGACCTGAATTACACATTTAGAATTGATTGGTACACAACAGAAAAAGTCTATTAGCAAACCTAGTTTAAAGCATGAAGCCAACAACCACAATTTAGGATTTTCTAAAACACATTCAATGTCTTACAACTTACAAGCCACAGGATGATCAAAAGCTTCATGTTCTGAAAACGAGAGTGTACGGATAAGTTCCTTATTGTAATACTGAAACCATGTGGGTGCAATTTCAGACTCTGGATCTGCAAGGACGGAAAGACATTAGCACCTAGAAAAGCAATCTGGGTTCTCGATAATATTAAGAAAAAGATACGTACTAGAGAGTATATCAGTAATTTGAGGAGGGTCGGATTTCAAATCGCGAAAAACTTTCTCCCCAGCTTCAGTGATAACATGCTCTAGCCGTTTCTTTGCAACCTAGCCATTAAGTAAACATAGTCACGTTTGAAGCTCAACCAAAGATACAGAACGGAGGAGCCTCTAATACAAACATACACCTAACGCAAACCCATCCTCTTTCACGTTGCGTTCTTGCTACAACATGTCCAGTTAATGGTGATCAAGAACTAGTTATCAGATACCTTAATGCTTTAAGTTTACGAACCTCTACGTTTGGTTGTTTGATATCGGAGGCATTAAACAATCTCAGCGTAAACTTCTTTAGTCGATAGAGCTGATCGCCTGAGGTACGAACAGGAACTGCACAATACATTTTACCATCGCAAAACCTCGAATTAGACGGTTGAGGAAGTAAACATTGAAAACGAAGAAGAGAAACAAAGCTAGCCATCACCATCGATATTACTAAAGTTGCAGAATGGCTTGAGCGTTTCCACAAAGGATAGTCCATTCTTGAGGAAAGCCTCTTCAACGAGAGGCGTGCAGAGAACCATGACCACTGGACTGATCTCTTCCAAGAGCATTTTCCCAAGCGATGAGTTCACAGGCTCCACCATTCTCTCCAACCTCTTCACTGTATTCAAAATTCACTCCAATCCGATTTCAGATCGGATAGATTTTTGAAACAGTTAGATCTCCTACTTTCGAGCCAATCAGAGCTTAAACGCCGTCGTTGGCAGCTGCCGGACTTGATGGAGATAGGTTTGAAGATCTCCGTAAGTGATGGAATGTGCAAAACAGATAACGCAACGTGTACGGTAGAGTTCACCAGAGAATGGGTGGATGATCGTGATCGGGATCGAGATCGGCGTAGAGGAAGAGATTGGCAAAGTCTATTTGGAGGAGATTCGAGCGACATGGGAAAACAAAAGAAGAACAAGTTCATCCATTAGTTTATTTTATTTTTTGTGTTTGCCCCTTTATTTAGGTAAACATTACAATTATACCCAAATATATTTGAGCAAATGAAAAGTTAAAAAAACTACCAATTTGGCGATTCCAGTGGTTTTGTTTTGGAGAATTAAAGGTGGCTCGGACAGGAAGAGTGGCACTGGTAAGAGAATCTGGAGTGGATTCGACTTTACCTGCGTGGATACTATCTTCCTTTGTAGTTCCAAAGGTTAGTAATCTCTTTAACAATCAAAGAAGCATCATACATTGTTGTCATCTTCTGCAGAGAACTTGCGGCAAGCTTCACTGTTCCTGGAAACTAGTCAAGGACTCCGCGTAGTGTTCATCATCGTGTGAGTGGAGAACTTCCTCATGAATCATGGCGGTAAAAAGATGGAAAATTACACTAAAACCAATTAAAGTACAACCGTTCTAACTACCATACCGGGCCGGTTTGTTTCTGGTTAAAATTCTTCTATTGCGAACCCAACCGGGGGTAGATTAGTAATTAAGGGAAAACGCTTAATTTCTCGTCGTGTTCCTCCACAGCAATGGCAGAAACTCAGGGCCTGAGAAACTACAACATCAGATCTTGGTTCTGAGATTCTACTTCTGAATCTGAGGAAAAAAACCATTTCTAGATCCCATCAGATCCGCCTCGTTGCTATTCTTCTTCGTCTTCACTCTCAGTGGAATGCATTGCTAGAAAAAAACAAATATGAGAATGTCATCGGCTTCCGCCGCGGAACACCGCTCCGTTTCACTCGGAAGCAGCGGAGGCGGTGGTCAAAGAGACGCAGAGTCTCTCCTCCGCTCCAAACCAATCTCGGAGATTCGCAACGTGGAGTCGGCGACTAGGAAGAACATCGAGGACAAGAAAGAGGAGCTCCGGCAACTAGTCGGGACTCGGTACCGAGATCTAATCGACTCAGCTGACTCGATCGTGCACATGAAGTCTCTCTGCGACTCGATCTCCGCCAACATCTCTTTGATCCACGGCAACATTCGATCTCTCTCCCCCTCCTCCTCCTCCGTAACGGAAACCGCCACGCTCGCTAGCCCTAACCCTAACCTAGTCAGAGTCAATGTATATGGGATCGCTTGTCGTGTTAAGTACCTGGTGGATACGCCGGAGAATATATGGGGTTGCCTTGACGAGTCCATGTTTCTAGAAGCTGCAGGGAGGTACATGCGTGCTCAGCACGTGCAGCAGAGACTGGTTAAGTTAGAGGTGGATCAGAGTAAACTGTTGGCTAATTTTCCATTACTAGAGCATCAGTGGCAGATAGTGGAGAGTTTTAAGGCTCAGATTTCTCAGAGGAGCCATGAACGGCTTCTTGATCCGGGTTTAGGATTGGGGGATTATGTTGACGCTTTAACTGCTATTGCAGTGGTTGATGAGCTTGATCCGAAGGAGGTTCTTGAGCTGTTTCTCGACTCGAGGAAGAGTTGGATTCTGCAAAAGTTGAATGCTTGTAGTGGTGATGTGGTTTCAGTGTTTTGTGATGCGTTGAGTGTGGTTCAGGTCACTGTAGGACAAGTTGGTGAGCTCTTTTTGCGAGTCTTGACTGATATGCCTCTGTTTTATAAGATGATCTTGAGTACCCCTCCAGCTTCTCAGCTGTTTGGTGGGATTCCAAATCCAGAAGAGGAGGTTGCGTTGTGGAAATTGTTTAGAGATAATTTGGAGTCTGTTATGGTCATCTTTGATAAGATTGACATTTCTAAGGCCTGCTTGACTTGGTTGAGGGAATGTGGTGGACAGATTGTTGGTAAGGTTAGTGGGAAGCATTTGATTGACGCTATTGTTACTGGTGCGAAGCTTGGATCAGCCGAGAAGTTGATAAGAGAGACCATGGATAGTAAAGCTGTATTGAGTGGTAGTTTAGATTGGCTTAAAAGTGTTTTTGGGTCTGAGATTGAGCTGCCTTGGAATAGAATCCGGGAGCTTGTTCTGGCAGACGATTTGAACCTATGGGATGAAATATTTGAGAAGGCCTTTGTGGAAAGAATGAAATCCATTATTGACTCTAGATTTGAGGATTTGGCTAAAGCTGTTAATGTGGCAGAGTCGGTACATGCTTTTAGCGAGATCACTGGTGAGAAGATCAACTTCCAAGCATATTTAAACAGACCTTCTACAGGTGGTGGTGTCTGGTTCATCGAGCCTAACGCTAGGAAACCTGGTCTTATTGCCGGAAACAGATCATCACCAGAAGAAAGCGACTTCCAAAGCTGTCTTACTGCGTACTTTGGTCCTGAAGTTAGCCAAATCAGAGATGCAGTTGATCACCGCTGCCAGAGTGTTTTAGAAGACCTCCTAAGCTTCTTTGAGTCAGAAAAGGCAGGTCCGAGGTTAAAGGATCTTGCTCCATACGTGCAGAATAAATGTTATGACAGTGTCTCAGCACTTCTCGCAGATGTAGATAAGGAACTCGAATCTCTCTGTGCTGCCATGAAGAAAGGAAACAATGACAGCGAAGCAATTCCACCTGCTATAATAATTGAGAAATCTCTTTTTATGGGACGCCTTTTGTTTGCATTGTTGAACCACTCGAAACACGTTCCCTTGATTCTCGGTTCTCCAAGATTGTGGTGTAGAGAAACTATGAATGCAGTTTCTGATAAGTTGTCATCCTTGTTGAGGCAACCAAGATTTGGCTCGAATACTGCAGTCTCTGCTGACAGCCCTGGAAAGCATTTGCATACCGATCTTAGGAAGCAGAGTTCGTTAGCTGTTGCGGCACTACTTAAGGCAGATGAGAAGACAAGTCCAAAATTCGAAGAGCTTAATAAAACTATGCGAGATCTGTGCATTAAGGCTCATACATTGTGGATACAGTGGTTATCGGATGAGCTCTCCGCTATTCTCTTGCGTGATCTTAGGGTGGACGATGGACTGTCTGCTACAACTCCTTTAAGGGTAACTAAAAACGATCATTATCCTTTTCTTTCTAAGCTGTCGTCTGCTGACTAATATACATAGTTAGTTAGTTGCTCACTTTCCTTTGTTTTTGGTGGAAATTTTTCTTAAATGCTGACTCTGAAAAGTTCTAATGAGATAGTTTAGACTTGCTTTTGCGTTTTCAGTCATCATTTGCAATGTTCATTCTGTTGTGTCCGAACTCATCTTTGAAGTAATACTGTAGGGATGGGAAGAGACAATAGTCAAGGAAGAGCAGGGCGAGAGTCAATCTGAGTTGAAGATATCACTTCCGTCCTTGCCTTCACTCTATATAATTTCATTTCTCTGTCGGGCATCAGAAGAAATTCATCGAATTGGAGGCCACGTACTGGATAAGTCAATTTTGCAAAAGTTTGCTTCAAGCCTGTTGGAGAAGGTGCGTTCTCTCTGTTTACTTCTTTTTCCTATGATTATCTGCGACATGCTGCAGAAATGTTTCTAGCATGCAACGATTCTCTCGGCAAAATGTTCGTGATAATTAATCCCCTATTCAAACTTCTTCCCTTTCATCAGTAGATATGATTGCTTATAAGAATGTTTTTTTTTCAATTTTCCATTGTACAATGCAGATCATCATTATTTATGAGGATTTCTTATCTGCCAGGGAGGCCAACGAATCCCAAATCTCAGAGAAAGGAGTTTTACAAATTTTGCTGGATTTGAGATTTGCATCGGACGTTCTTTCTGGGGGTGATACAAGCACCAATGGGGAGATACAACCAAAGATCACAATGAACAGATCAGCTTTCAGGCGAAAGCAGGGCCAACAGCAAACAAAGTCAGTTAACAGAGGTCGCATTGATCGAGTGATCTCCCAACTGACACAAAAGTTGGATCCCATAGACTGGCTCACGTAAGGAACCTTATCCCTAAACTATGGGAATCATCTCGTCTTATAGTTTATTGTCTCAGTCATCCTCTGATTCTAGTATATTTTGAAATGTCTAAAAAAAGGTACGAGCCTTATCTTTGGGAGAACGAAAAGCAGTCATACCTACGCCACGCAGTACTCTTTGGATTCTTTGTGCAACTAAACCGAATGTACACAGATACTTCCCAGAAACTACCGAGTAATTCAGAGTCAAATATCATGCCATGCTCCACAGTTCCCCGCTTCAAATACCTTCCCATAAGGTAAAATTCTATTTAGTTTCTTCCACAACAGAAACTATTTGTAGCCTTTTGGGGAAAAAACTGGTTTCTCATATCACACGCCTTCGTTTCTGGTAATTGCAGCGCTCCGGCTCTGTCCTCTAGAAGTACAAATAAGGTCTCCATTCCAGTTACATCAAATGAAAGTTCATCAAGAAACTCATGGAATGCATTTGCAAATGGCGAGCTTTCTCAAACTAGTGATTTGGACGATGACTCCAGTTTCGGCGTGGCTTCCCCGTTCTTAAACTCTTTCATGCAGGTACACGGTCTAGTCTTCGGTTAACTAGTAGCTCAATAATTTTGTAATCTGTTCGAATATCTTTAAGATCATGTAAAATATGTTTCAGGCTAGTAGTCGATTTGGATCAATACTAAGTGACGGACAAGTGGGAATATTCAGGGATAGATCAGCAGCCGCTATGTCGACATTTGGAGATATAATACCGGCTCAAGCAGCCGGTTTACTCTCTTCGTTCACAACCACAAGGTACGAGTGATGACCATCTTCGGTTTTGTGACTCTAAACCGTCGCGAGTTTCTGCAATTGGTTTATGAATCACGCAGAAGATGATTGCAGCAGCTGCCATTATACAAGTGTTTTACATAAACGAAGAGAACAAGTTTTGTAATTGTGTTTGATTTATTGCTTCATGTAATTAAGAGATTTGGTTCTACAAAAATCCTCATTCTGAATACAATCAAAGCTCATACATATAAGTTTTAATATCCTCCTGGCAAAACCTGATTCAGGTATTACGTCTAGCTTTCTCAATGAGAGGCTTCAGCTTCTTCTTATCTGCAAGAATCTTGAGGAAATTGAAGAGGAAAGGAACATAGTTATGTTTCCTCCTCAAGTTCTCCTTCTTCCAGTTCTTAGACCTCTCTTCCTCCATTACAATCTTCTGCGACACTGTCTCGATCCCGACATTGACTTCAGAAAGAGACTTATCCAAAGCCTCGTAGCTGCTCTTCTCAGCGTACTTATCAGCTTGCAAAGTACCCACCTGCTGCAAAATCCTCTCCCGCTTCAACTGATACTCTTTAAGTTCAGCTCGATACATCTCTTTCCTGTTCTTAACCACAGCCAAGAGACTAAACCGAATCTCGTTCTGCGTATACCGATCAATCCGCTCTTGTACCACAGGTTGGACCATTTTGAGCCACTCGATTCCGTCTGGCTCACCGAGACATTGTCCAAGGCTAACAGGTCCTTCTTTAAGACCATCGAGCTCGTATAAGATACCATCAACAGGTAAGTAGCTGATGTAATGATACACATCATCATCTTCTTCTTTCTTTTTCTTCCTTCCAGCAGCTAATTCATCCTCCTCCGTGGTGGTGGAAGATGAGTCAGGCCTAGCAAAGGTGTTGTGAGCTGCACGTATGGCCTCGTTGTTGCTGATGGCTAAACCTTTGAGTTCAGGTGGGAAGTCTTTAGTGAACTCTTTCAGTTCAGACAGTTCCGAACCAATCTCAATACTCGAAGAGTTCATGAGAACAGAGAGTAAGGCTTGTGTAGCACAAGCATTGTTGATTATCTACAAAAAAAATACACACATACGGTTATAACCTTCCCCATGAGCTAGAATCCTAAATGTGGGGGACAGTGACTGAACCTGGCTAGCAAAGAAGAAGTTTGGGTTTGGTTCAGTGATGACAGCACGAGACTCCTTTTCCTCAGGACGCCACTTGTAAAGCAATATCAATCCGTATACAGGTCTAAACAAAGAAGAACCCAACAGTGTAAACTATGTTTTGTTCGAAACAAGAAACAACAAAAGAGTGTATTGACCTTATTTCATCAAGAGAAGTAATGTCCAAGGAATACAACTCTTCAACCTGTACACCTTTTACTTGCATCTGCTGTATAATCTCCGTGAAAACACCTAAACATAATGAACACCATTAAGATAGCAAACATTGTGTCTTTTACATGTATGGTTATGGCTGTAATGACACTATACACTTAGTACATGACTAATCCTTGTTGTATAATTACATAAGCTGAGAACAATAAGGAGTTATTAGACAATAAACCCCCAGATTTGAAAGAAAAGAAGATACCAGGATCAGATTCTACAGGGAGCCAAGACATGATTACACGATGACGACTCGCACAGAACAAATGAAGATAAAGGATTGAGAAATTAGAGATTAGGATTTGTGTCTCTCGAGATTCGCTAATCTCCCCTCTTCGAATTCATCGTCTTCTCTCGAGGCAGCAGCCTGTTGTTGTTGAGTCAATCAAGACTCTCTCTCTCTCTCTAGACACTGGTGTGGTCTCGACTGTCTCCACCCTCGTCGGCTTCTTCTCTCGCATATTATAAACCGAAGCATTACATTGAATTAAACCGGTATTGATTTAAAATCTCAATCTAAATACCAAAACTCAAACCGAATCAGACCACACTTTTAATTCTAAACCGAACCGATAGCTGAAATTTCACCTCTGAGTCAACAACTGTTTTTCTCTAGACCAGAAGCTGGTGTTATGTCTGAACCTAATACTCATCATAAACAACCTCTTTGGTCTTGTGAAGTGAACAGTTGGTTGTGTTCTTAACCTCTTCAATTTAATCTTGAAACCGTGTTTCCTCTTGATAAAGCAAAACAAACCTAACGTAAACAACTACATCTCTCTTGCGTGGTTATAACGAGTAAAGAATCAAACACATCTCTTCCTTTGACGCGTTTACGTTTTACACAAACACAAACAAACAATGAAGACCTCAAATTAAACTGTATTCACACATCATACAATAGAGTTACACAATCATAGAAGAAGATTCAATATTGCATCAACCAAGAATCAAATACACACATTGCACACAACCAGAACCAAACTCAGCTCTCCTTTGGCAATGTATCTGCTTGATTAAACCGAGCAACGAGGCTCTCCACAGGCACTTTAACAGCATCACTCCGCATACCAATATCCGAACAGAGACGAATAGCATTACTAGCCCAAGGACTAACCATACGTGCAACACACGCAACAGCACTCACCGAGTTAGCCTGACCACTCCTTCCAAGCACATAGCTTCTCCCCACCACCAAACCAGTCTTACAATACATCGCAAAATCCTCACAGTTATTCTCGAAAACATGGTACTCACCAAACCCATTTCTCAACAAAAGAAACTTCGCACGAGAGATGACTTCCTCTGAAGGATCTGAAGCCGCTGTTGTGCAGGTCCCACCTCGAAGCTTGGACATGAACAGAGCAGGAGAGACACTGTACTCGAAGAGAAGCAAATCTCCACCGGAGAGAAAGCAATCAAGACAAGAAGAGATAACTCCATGTGTGTTGGATTGTTTTCCACAGTTGTTAGGACAAGGGTTGTCTCCTCCATGATTGGTAATAGAGCTAACGATGAGCTTGTCTAAGAAAGTTCCTGTTCCGATCTCTAACCCACCTCCACGAGTGAAATGAATGACCTTTCCATCTCCTATGTAGATTCCTGTGAGATTGCAAATGTAAAGTTCGGATCTTTGAGAAACCCAGAAGAGAGATTGAGAGAGAAGAGAGGAGGAGATGGGTGATACCGTGATGGGAATAGATATAAGCGTTACGCCATGAATAGATGTGATCTCCTGGTTTTAGATCGTCTTTGGGGATCTTGTTGGAGAATAATCCAATCTTCTCTAGAAGAATGGATTCCATCTCTAGCTGGATCAATGGGGGTTTTCTGAATCGTTTTTCTAAGATTGTTGGTTTTAAAAACCAAACCTTTAAAGTCAACTGGTTTTGTATTGGCTTAGATGGATAAGGCAAAGTCAAAAGGTCAAATTGAATTAAAGAATTAACTTATCCCTCGCAAAGGAATTTTACAAAAATATTTACTTGAAACTTTATAAATTAATATTTGATAAATTTAAAAAATAATAAATTACTAAATAATTCTGGTTTTAAAATAGGCTAGTGTAAATATAACATAATTCGATAAAATTCAAATAACAAAAAATAAATTTTTAAAAATAAATACATTGTTTATCAAACTATAAATTAATAATTGTTATATAACAGTTTATAAAGTTATATAAAAGTAAACTTTTAGTTTCAAATGAATTCATCAATAATTGTCTTTACCTTTTAATATTTTAGTGTTATTTTATCAATTTACATCTAAAAATACATTAATATTCTTCAGAAAATGCATTTATATCTAGGTGATTCATTACTTGTTGATAACTCAGAAAACGACATGAGCATGGGTATCTTCAGCTACAGATATAGAAGGTGGTGAAGATAAAGATAAAGAGACAAAAGCATGTTGCATTCTTGTGTGATTGTAATGAGCTATGATCAGACAACCTTCTTGTGTGGAGTAGACCTTTGTTTGGTTATTGTTGATGATTAGTACTGTAACACTAATCATCATCAATAACTAAGTGATAGCTAAGTGATCCAATACCATTCGTCTTCCACTTCTGTTTGCTTCTTGTTATGTTTCAACAGTCTTCCAAAGTATACAAGACTTTGGACACAACAATAATATTATTTTTTACTGTATTTTCACATGACAAACACTCAAAACACACACAATACAGAGGAAAACAGAAGCAAACAAGTAGTCAACATCAAACATTCATAATCACACGACAACAAGTGCTAAACTAGCTAACACTTCTTGTCGTCCACTTCTCTGCCTTCAATAATCGCTATAAGCGTAACAAGCGCCTCCACAGGAAACTTGTTAACATCACTTCTCACACCAATATCACCATTCAAACGACCATAGCAGTAGTTACCATACTCTACCAAAGCCATAACACCAAAACCACCAAAACCAGAAGCAACCAACCTCGCAGAAAAACCAGAAGCAACCAACTTCTTCACCGTCCCCTTAAACGACAAAAGACCACGTGCTGCATTCACCGAGTTAGCTTGACCACTACCTCCCAGCTTAGAAAAACCTGTCAAACTAGTCTTGCAATAGATCGCAAAGTCTTCACAGTTGTTCTTTAAAAGATCATACACACCAAACCTGTTTTTCTTGGCTAAGAGGTATCTCGCACGGTGAACGGTTTCATCAGAGGAGTCCGAAACCGCGGTTGTGCAGATACCTCCACGTGGTTTAGCCATAAAGGTGGGTTTAGAGACACCGTACTCGAAGCGGTAGAGATTTCCTCCGGCAAGGAAACAGTCAAGGCAAGAAGAGATCACACCGTCGAGATTAGATTGGTCTCCACAGTTAGGACAAGGGTTGTCACCACCGTGGTTAGGAACCGAACTAGCGATGATGTCGTCCACGAACGTCCCTGTCCTTGTCTCTAAACCACCTCCACAAGTGAAATGTATGACTTCACCATCGCCTACATAGATTCCTACGAGTTGCAAACATAGAAAGGATCGTCCTTTATACTACCACAAGAACATATAAACTAAGATCCAGCGAGCATTGTCTGAACAGAAACTAATGGAGTGTATAATGTAATGTTTGTAGATCTATATAGATAGAGAGAGAAAGGATGAGATTGAACCGTGATGAGCGTAGATGTAAGCGGTACGCCATGAATAGATGTGATCTCCTGGTTTCAGTTCATCTCTTGAGATCTGTTGAGAGAGGAATCCCATCTTCTCGAGAGACACAGAGATGTTAGATGCGCCGCGTGACCAAGAAATGATTCTTGCCTCTGGTGTGCTGTTATCACTTTACTCTCTTTCCGGTTTACTACAAACCATGACTCTTGCCTCTTGGTTTGCATTTTCAATTTTGAAAGTTCGGTTTCTTCTTGGTTTGCGGTTTCAATTTTGAGTGTTCGGTTTTAAAAGGTTTAGCTAGATTTTTTAACCCGCCCTTTTCAAAGGCTGGTATACTTTATGTTTAATTTTTTTATATAATTTGCATAAAGTTACATAACATATTTTTATGGTTAAAGTTACATAACGTATTTTTATGGTTAAAGTTACATAATGTATTTTTTATGCAAACTGAGATTTTTCTAAAACAAAAATATTCTCCGAGATGGTATGTGACCATACATTATGTAAATGTCGCTATGTGTGTATGAGAGGAATCCTTAGAATGTTGGAACTAAAAGGCAAGTTACAAAATATTTATATTATTAATTAGTAGTTATATGTAAATAAATGGCAATTTAAATATTTGGACATAACTTTTATCAACCGGTCATATTGTTGTTTTAATAGAATAAATTAGATTTTGACCCGCCATTTTAAAAGGCGGGTATATTTTTTATTTTAGTTTTTTGAAAATTTTAAATTTTATATTTGTATTTTTTTGTAATTAGTATTATTGGTTCTAAGACATTATAAAATATGCATACTGATTAAAATTAGATTTTTTAGTTATGATTATTGAATTTAATAGGTCTAATGATAGTTATATGTATAATAGAGTAACAAAGGTATTCATACATGTTTGTTTGGTTAAAATTAAAACATGAATATTATTAATATATAATTATCGGTTAATATAATAGATGTGGATTCGGATATTTGTGGAGGTTACAAAATATGTTTAATCAAAAATAGTTACGAATATAAGTTCTTTTGTTTTTGTATGCAAATTGCTTTATTTTTATTAATATGAAAGTAAATATAAATAAACAGTTGGACCTAACATTTATCAATTGATCATGATCACGTTTTAATAGAATAGATGAAAAAGTAAATATAAGAATAAACAGTTGAATCTAACATTTATCAATTAGTCATGATCTTTTTTTTAATAAAATAGATACGGATAGAGAACACTTACGTGATCTACCTTTTCGAGTCTACAACTAAAATTTTATGTTGCTATTGCTAACAATAGGTTTGTTTCATACTAGATAATGATTATTAAGCATAACAAACTTAATATATATTAAAAAAACAAAAAATAATATCCAAAATAGATTAATATCCAAATTTAAAAATAGAGAATTAATATCCAAATATTAGAGAAGTGAAATCATAGATAGCTCTCCTAAATATCTTCTTCCTACTACATATCATAATCCATATCATCATCGTTTTTTTTGACCAAAAAAAGCACGCTTTCACAGTGGAATAGAGAGAAAACTACCATGTCTCCCTAGCAAGACACTATCTTAGAGTTGGACATAGGGTATACCACGCATGGTTCCTCTACCGGTACATGAAGGAAAGAATTCCAACCGCAGTGGGAGAATAAATCAAATGATATAGAAGTGCCTTTTTGAAATGAGCATGAAATGAGTATTCACTGGGATCACTCTTATGCACAATTATGTCAGTAGCAGCAAATAGAAGATCATGCTACAAAAAAAATAAGAAAAAAAAATAAGAACAAAACTAGAAAAAATAAAAAGGGAGGGTAAATATAATAGAGGATAACATTCAAGTGGCAGTCCATTTAACAAGACATTTCTTGTCATTTCCAGACAAGGAATAGCTCTGATATGCAAAAAACCTTAGATTCTTTGACCTTAAGAAGGTGTAGAAACATACTGAATCATTAGCCCTAGTAAATAGCAAGGTAATCCGGCAGAGATAATTCATCTGCCTGCCCAACCCATACACCCAGCAAGTATCGCCGACTTCAGCGAGTTCGTCCATGCTAACCACCAACATAGCATGTCTACCCTCACCAACAGTAAAACCTATCCAGTAGTTGAGGGTGTCCATATACTGAATTAAATAGCAACAATCAATATGTAATTTTCTCTTACATTTTAGAGATTTTTAAATTTTGTTTGAAATTTATTAGTATTTTTTAATTAAAATAAATAAATTTTGGGTATTAAAATGGATAGATTTTTAAAAGTTTGTACATTGTAATGAGTAAAATAACTAGTTAGGGTATTAAACTGAGTAGTCAAAAAGTTTGGATATTAAAAAACTTAATGAAATTTAGTTGAGGTGGAAAAAAATGCACTTTCCTAGTGGAATAGTGAGAAAACCACATTGCCTCCACAGCAGGACACTATTTTGTAGTTGACCATAATGTATACCACACCTAGTTCTTCTACCGGTACAGAGGATTACGTGATAACTATGCCAAGTAGAATTAATTTTTTTTCCAAATTTAAATAGTGAAATTCATGTTAACAACAACAAAATTAAATAACTTAAACCACCAAAATAGTGAAACATGGAAAGAAAAAGAGCTAATCATAGGCTGTTGTGGCTGTTCAGATAATGAAGGATATGAAGGAATTGCAATTGCAATGGGAGACTGAATCAAATGATCAAGAAGTTCCTTTTCGAATCGAGCATGAGATGAATATTCACTAGGATGATTTCTATCAACAATCATGAATGTCACAAAAAATATAGGTGGATGTTACAAAAAAAAATATATAGGTAGATGTTACAAAAAAAATATAAGAACAAAAAAACACAAGAAATAAAAAAAGGTAAATATAATAGAAGTAAGTTACCAGAGCGAAACTTTCAAGTGTCAGTTCATCTTGAAATACATTTTTTGCCATTTCGAGCCGAGGGATTGCTCCAATGTTCCCAAGAACACCAGATTCACTGACGTCCGTGAATAAGGTGATGAAACTGACTGAGTCATTAGCACTAGTAAATAAGAGGCCAATTCGGCAAAAATCATTCATTTGCCTACCCAACCCATACACCAACAATTATCGACAACACAAAAGAGTTATTCCTTGCCAACAACCAATAGAGTATATATACTTTCACTAACAGTAACACTTATCCAGGAGATGGAGGTGCCCATATCCTGAAATAAGTAACAACAATCAATAGGTATTAACAACAAAATAAAACCATAACACAGTAAAACAATGAATGTTATCAAGTAAAACAAACAATATGTATAAACCAAATAGGATCTTAGAGAGAAGATGCTCTTTTCTTAGATAAGCAGGAGAGACTAAAAACCATAACAAAAAGAGTCAAAGCTGAAATACAACCATGTTGGGAACAATAGAATGAATGAATCAACTGATCAAAAAGTGCATGTTCGAATTGGAGTAAGAGTTCCAGTATTCCCTAGGATGATTGATATGCACAATCATGTATGTCACGGAAATGCCTTGGCTACTCCAATACTACAGTTTGAACAGTCACTTCTTTTAGATCACTAGGAAATGTGAAAACTTAATTCTCTAAGACGGCGAACCAAAAATAGAAAAACTTCTTTTTTTCTATTTGAATAAAGTAATGCATGGTTTTTCCAAAATGAAGAGAAAATTGAATTTAAAAAAGTTCATGAGTCCAATCCCATTACTGCATAATGAGCTCGTGATCTTTATTTTACTCTTAGATCACTTTTAATTTTAATTCTTATATTTTGATTTTTAATTCTTATATTTGTTCTTTTTATTTTAATACTTATATTTTGATTTTGATTTTTAACAAACAAGTTAGGCAATTGTTGATTCTTTTATAAAAGGATTGAGCCATTTAGAACATTGTTAAGCCTCTAAAACAAAGTACATAAGTACATATACAACAATGAAAAACAACAAATAAATAACTAAACGATGAGAGAGCTTCATGCGAACTTGAAATTTTCATCGCATTTTGAATATAAGATCGCTTTGTTGTATTATATTGGTTTAATTTCAATTTAGATCAATAAATATTTTTTGATTCCATGTATTGATTTAACTGTAGAAAAACAGAAATGGCCAATTTTCAACAATTATAAAAATATCGCTATATAACAAAAAAAAAAAAGACTATATTGTTGCTTTTTAGATGATGCATCCTATTATTTCAAAAAAAAAAAAAATTCATACAAGTATGGCCGACGTCTGAGTCGACACAGTTGCGTAAAGAAAGTGATTGTTAGAAAAGATAACGCCGGCCACGTCTCAGTCGACACAGTTGCGTAAAGAAAGTGATTGTTAACAAAGATAATGCTTAGTGAATCGCTCGGAAAAGAAACGATTTTTATCACTTAAAAAATATTTTCTTATAGCGAATTACATGCATAATTCATATTACATCCGACTCAACCTCGTTTAGCCCATCTTCTTTGCAATACCCCTAAGCACAAACTTCATAACTTTACCGGTTGAAGTCTTAGGCAACTCATCCCAAAACAACACTGTTTTAGGCACCATATACCTTGGCATCTTCTTCTTACAATACTCTATCAACTCTCCCTCCGTCGGTTTCCGAGTCAAACCAGGTTTCAAACTCACAAACGCACACGGTGTCTCTCCCCAAAACTCGTCCGGTCTCGCCACCACAGCCACTTCATTCACCGCTGGATTCGTGTACAGAACCGCTTCAACCTCCACGCTATTCACGTTCTCTCCTCCCGTTATGATAATATCTTTCAATCTATCTTTAATCTCTAGGTACCCGTCTGAATGAATCAACCCGACGTCTCCGGTGAAGAACCACCCGTTCTTCAGAGCCTTCTCTGTTCCGACAGGATCTTTCAAGTAACCAAGCATGATCGAACTCCCTCTCATTACAATCTCCCCGACACTTTCTCCGTTTCTCTCAACGCTCCGACCCGTTTCAGTATCCACCACGTCGATCTCTGTAAACCCGACCGTTCTCACCCCTTGCCTCGCCTTCAGCCTCGCCCGCTCGCTCGCCGGTAACCGGTTCCACTGCGGCTTCCACGCACAGGAGACGATTAAACCGCTGGTCTCCGTTAACCCGTAACCGTGACTGATCTTAAAACCCATCGTCTCAGCGCGGAGGAGAACGGCGGCAGGCGGCGGAGCACCGGCGGTTAAGATGTTAACCGGATGTTTAAGAGGCTGAGTTTCTTGACACGCCGACAACATGTTGAGGACAACCGGGGCTCCGCACATGTGCGTGACACCGTGATCACGGATCAAACGGTAGATAAGCGGCGCGTCGAACTTACGTAGACAGACGTTAGTTCCTCCAACGGCAGCGATTCCCCACGGATAGCTCCAACCGTTCGCGTGGAATATCGGTAGGGTCCACAAGTAAACCGGATTTTTCGGTACGGTCCAATCGACTAAAGAATCAATCGACATTACGAATAATCCTCTGTGACAATGTACCACTCCTTTAGGAGCGGAGGTCGTACCGGATGTATAATTGAGCACGAACGGGTCCCACT
Organism: Moricandia arvensis; assembly: GCA_905132765.1. Lineage (NCBI taxonomy): Eukaryota > Viridiplantae > Streptophyta > Magnoliopsida > Brassicales > Brassicaceae > Moricandia > Moricandia arvensis. The sequence continues at coordinate 29,360 of CAJHQP010003355.1, forward strand.
CGCTTTCGGGTCGGATCCATTTAAAACTCGGATCCCCTCTCTCTACAAGCTCATCGTAAGTGTAACTGAACTTCTCATTACTATCCGCCACGTCATCACTTCCTTTCTCTTCCTTATCCGCGATGAAGACGAGAACAGGCGGATCAGCCATCATCGCCGCCGCTTCGACGGCGAGATCGCGTGAGAAGACGTCGACGAAGAGAAGCTTAGATCCGCAGTGGCGGAGAAGCACGGAGACAGTGCGAGCGTCGAGACGCGTGTTGATGTTGTTGAGGACGGCTCCGGACATCGGAACGGCGAACTGGAGCTCGTACATCGCCGGAGTGTTGGGAGAAAGCACGGAAACGACGTCGGACCTGCCGATCCCGAGTGATGACAGAGACGACGCGACGCGTAAGCAACGGAGGTTTGTCTCCCGCCACGTGTACACGGTGTTTTTACCGTAAACGATGGAGGTGCAGTCGCCGTAGACAGTGGCGGCTCTCTCCAAGAAGCCTAACGGTGTCAACGGCGGCGAGTTTGCAGCGCATGGTTTCAGTTCCTCCATCTTGTACACCTCTCCTTGTTTTTTTTTCTTTCTTACTAGTTTGCTCTTCTTAATTTCAGTTTATAAAAAAATATTTAAAAAAATATATTTAAAGATGTAGACCTCACCACATCTTTATAACCAATCGTCATATCTAAATTAATAAATACGTAGCATACGTCTTTGATCAAATCTATTCTTATTTGTCAAGAATAGTCTTTGATCAAATCTAGTTGACAATAAGCTCTTATGCGCATGACAATGTTACCACGTTCAGTTTTGGTTGTTGTGTATCTGAAACAAAAAGGAAAGAGTTGACCATATAAAATAACTATAACTGTACATATATTTTGTAACTTATTTAGTAACAAACAAAAAGTAGCCGACAAAAAAAAAAGTGGACGTGCGGGTGGGCTTTGCCCGCGTAGGTTCGAATCCTGCCGTTCACGTTTTGTTTTTGTATAGATTTTTGAAAGATTTTAACATTTTTAAAACATGTCAGGAGGAATTTATACGTTCACCTAAATTAAGTCCCCACTAACACCACGCTGGAAATGAAAAGACGAGTCGTCCGAAGAATCCAACTTTTTTGAAGAGACGCGCAGGAAGTATTAGTGATTTTTGTGCACAAAAAAGTACTTGTTTACCAAATGACCAAAAAATAGATTTTGGGAAAAATATAGAGAGAGATAAGAAAAAAAAGCAGAAGAGAGAAAGAGAAGAATTTTAGTTTGTTTGTGAATTTATATAATTTTTTTATGTATATAGGGTGTAATTTCTATTTTATAAATGCGTAATTTATAGATAAGATTTACACATTTATAAACACAAGCTTAATGAAACAAATGAAAACCACCCAAAAAATATGACAACTAGTGTGATATAACGTTCCTTATCTTTAGTTTTGGTCTACGGAAATTCATTTTGATCCAACGAGCTTATATGAATTCATTATTCACTAACCAATCTGTCATTTTGAGCCAAGTGATTGCTCTAGTCTTCCCAAAAACACCAGATAATTGACCGTTTGTGAAGAAGACACAAAACTGATTGAGTCATTAAAACTATTAAATAAAAGGCCATTTTGGAAAAGAGCATTTATTTCCCTTCCCAACCCATACACCCAACAAATGTCGACAACCCGAAAGAATTCTTCCATGCCAACAACCAATAAAGCATGTATACCCGCGCCAACAATAACACCTATCTAGGAAATGGAGGTGTTCATATCCTTAGAAATAACAACAATCAATAGGTATTAACAACAAAATAAAACCATAACACAATAAATCAGTGACTGTCATCAAGTCAAACAAATGATATGTTAACCAAATTAGATCTTAGAGAGAAGATGCTCTTTTCTTAGATAAGTAGGATAGTTTGGAAATCATAACAACAAGAGTCAAAGCCAAAATACAAACATGTCATGAACAATAAGAAAGAATGAATCAATTGATCAAGAAGTGCATGTTCAAATTGGGGAAAGAGTTAGAGTATTCACTAGGATGATTGATATGCACAATCATGTTTGTCACGTAAATGCCTTGGATACTACAATACTACAATTTGAACAGTCAATTCTTTTAGATCACTAGAAGATGCGAAAACTTATTTCTTTAAAAGGGCGAACCAACATGAGCCCAATCCCATTACGACAGATCTATAATGAGCTCCTGATCTTAATTTAATTCTTAGATTTATTTATAATTTTAATTATTAATTTATATATATATATTCAATTCTTATATTTTGGTTTTTTATTCTTATATTTTGATTTTGACATTTAACAAACAAGTTAGACAATTGTTGATTCTTTGTAAAAGCATTAAGCCATTATGAACATTATTACAGCCTCTTGCACAATTATAAACATTTTTTTAACAACTGAAACTTATTTATTACTTAGATTGTAAACAAAGTATATAAGTACATATATAACAATTAGAAACAACAAATAAATAATTAAAACGATGAGAAAGCTTCATGCAAACTTGAAAATTTTGTCAAATTTTTAGTATCAGATCTCTTTGTTCTATTATAATGGTTTAATTCTAATTTAGATCTATAAACTATTATTCGGTTCAATGTATTAATTTAACCATAAAAAATAAAAATTGGAATGACCAATTTTCAATAATTATAAGGATACCATTATACAACAAAAAAACTTAGATGATACATTCCATTTTTTCAAACGAATATTTTGATATCAAGTATATTATATTAAAGTTTTGAAAAGAATTGGTTGGCCAACATAATACTCATTCCTCTTGTCTGTAGATTTTCTTCTTCATATTAAATCCATGGTGGTTTTATCGGTGGCCGGAGTTTCCATAACAAATACGTAAAGATTTGTTTCAAACATCATGGATCCCATATACCATCATCAAGTCTCTCTCAATATGATAATAAAAGAATTGTTATCAATTGAGACTTGATAATAGATTAAGCGAACCGGTTCAAACATGATTCACCCCAAGTCGCGTGAAGAAAATTCCACCAGAAAGAAACCGACAAATTCTTTGATGGACAAGCCATGAGACTTTGCCGGACAAACATCCTCTCGAAGAGATAGATAGAAAGGAAAACACTGATGATGAAACATCAACAAAAAAACAGATAATGATGATCATGAATCGATGATTTGCACTGATCATGAATCGATGATTTGCACTTACAATGGTTGTTAACAAAGATAACGCTTAGTGAATCGCTCGAAAAAGACATACAATTTTTATTACTTACAAAACATTTTCTTAAAAAAGAGTACATGCATATTCATATTACATACGACTCAACCTTGTCGTGCCCATCTTCTTGGCAATATCCCTAAGCACAAACTTCATAACCTTACCAGTCGAAGTCTTAGGCAACTCATCTCGAAATGACACAGTTTTAGGCACCATATACCTTGGCATCTTCTTCTTACAATACTCTATCAATTCTCCCTCCGTCGGTTTCCGAGTCAAACCAGGTTTCAAACTCACAAACGCACACGGAGTCTCTCCCCAAAACTCGTCCGGTCTCGCAACCACAGCCACTTCATTCACCGCCGGATTCGTGTACAGAACCGCTTCAACCTCCACGCTGCTCACGTTCTCTCCTCCCGTTATGATTATATCTTTCGACCTATCTTTAATCTCTAAGTACCCGTCTGAATGTATCACCCCGACGTCTCCGGTGAAGAACCACCCGTTCTTGAGAGCCTTCTCTGTTCCGACAGAATCTTTCAAGTAACCAAGCATGATCGAACTCCCTCTCATTACAATCTCCCCAACAGTTTCTCCGTTTCTCTCAACGCTCCGACCCGTTTCAGTATCCACCACGTCGATCTCTGTAAACCCGACAGTTCTCACCCCCTGCCTCGCCTTCAGCCTCGCCCGCTCGCTCGCCGGTAACCGGTTCCACTGCGGCTTCCATGCGCATGAGACAATTAAACCGCCGGTTTCCGTTAAACCGTAACCGTGACTGATCTTAAAACCCATCGACTCAGCGCGGAGGAGAACGGCGGCAGGCGGCGGAGCACCGGCGGTTAAGATGTTAACCGGGTGTTTAAGAGGCTGAGAATCTTGACTCGCCGACAACATGTTGAGAACCACCGGAGCTCCGCACATGTGCGTGACGCCGTGATCACGGATCAAACGGTAGATAAGCGGCGCGTCGAACTTACGGAGACAAACGTTAGTTCCTCCAACGGCAGCGATTCCCCACGGGTAGCTCCAACCGTTCGCGTGGAATATCGGTAGGGTCCATAAGTAAACCGGATTTTTCGGTACGGTCCAATCAATTAATGAATCAATCGACATCACGAACGTTCCTCTGTGGCAGTGTACCACTCCTTTAGGAGCCGACGTCGTACCGGATGTATAATTGAGCACAAACGGGTCCCACTCGCTTTCGGGTCGGATCCATTTAAAACTCGGATCCCCTCTCTCAACAAACTCATCGTAAGTGTAACCGAAACTCTTTTTACAATCCGCCACGTCATCACCTCGTTCCTCTTCCTTATCGGCGACGAAGACGAGAACAGGCGGATCAGCCATCATCGCCGCGGCTTCGACGGCGAGATCGCGAGAGAAGACGTCGACGAAGAGAAGCTTGGATCCGCAGTGATGGAGAAGCACAGAGACGGTGCGAGCGTCGAGACGCGTGTTGATGTTGTTGAGGACGGCTCCGGACATCGGAACGGCGAACTGGAGCTCGTACATCGCCGGAGTGTTGGGAGAGAGGACGGAGACTACGTCGGACCTGCCGATCCCGAGTGATGACAGAGACGACGCGACGCGTAAGCAACGGAGGTTTGTCTCCCGCCACGTGTACACGGTGTTTTTACCGTAAACGATGGAGGTGCAGTCGCCGTAGACAGTGGCGGCTCTCTCCAAGAAACCTAACGGTGTCAACGGCGGCGAGTTTGCAGCGCATGGTTTCAGCTCCTCCATCTCGTAGACCTCTCCTTTGTTTTACTTTTTCTTCTTTCTAGTTTCTTCTTCTTATAATGAAAATACTTATCGATAAAAAAAAGAATAATACTATGAAGTTACGTGATTATCTATGACATCGTGATGACGACAATGGAGATAAGGTTACCACATCTTCAAAGCCATTCGTCATCTTTAAATTGTTTGTGGAAACTAATTAACAAAAAAAAAAAAAAACTAATTAAGAAATGATTTGACTACGTAGCAATAGCATTAGTCTTTGATCAAATCTATTCTATTGTCAAGAATAGTCTTTGATCGAATCTAGTTGGCAATAAACTATTATTATGTGAATTAAAACGTTACTACACGTTCAGTTTTGGGTCGAAAGAGTTGACTATATTAAGAATCTATAAAGTAGCTTTATAGCTTTGTCATCAGCAAGATGTGGACGTGCCGGAGTGGTTATCGGGCATGACTAGAAATCATGTGGGCTTTGCCCGCGCAGGTTCGAATCCTGCCGTTCACGTTTCTTTTTGTCTGGATTTTTGAATGATTTAACGTTTTTCAAACATGTCGGGAGGGAAAGTCGATTAAGACGTAAAGGCGGTTTGTTGTCTTTCTTCATTTGTATGTTTACGGATTATACGTTTACCTAATTTAAGGCCCCACTACTACCACGCTTGAGAGGAAATGACGAATCGTACAGAAGAATTCAACTTTTTAGAAGAGACGCGGAGGGAGTACTAGTGATTTTTAGATAAGACTTGCGCTTTTTTTTTTTTTTTTTGTCACGGGATTTATCGCTCCCGGGAATCCCTGTAGAAGTCGAATCCTGGTGCCTTGGGATCCAGTTCACCTGAGTGTTACCACTAGGCTATCTTGTAGGAGTCGAACCCTGGTGCCTTGCACATTTATAAGACAAGTTTAATGAAAAAAATGAGAACCATCCAAAATAATAGGGAAAATCGCATAAAAAACTATGAAAGTGGCACTCACTGACACTTTAAATTTTGAACTTTTTCGACTATCACTTTAAACCTCCAAAGTGACAATTGTATCACAATAAACCTTCAACTTGGCTAACTTGTACATCAAGCAAAAAGTTGACCTGTGAAACAGGTAAACCTGATGATGTGTCAGTTTTTTCGAAAATAATTATTATTTAATTAATAATAAAAAAAAATTAAATAAAAATCAGAAAATTAAATAAAAAATCAGATAACTAAAACTAAAAATCAGAAAAAATTAAATAAATATTATAAAATAAATTAAAAATCATAAAATTAAAAAAAAAATTAAAAAAATATAGAAAAATAGAAAAACAGAAAATTAAACAAAAAATCACAAAATTAAAAATTAAAAAATCATAATATTCTCTTTTAAATTTCATTTTTTTTTTAAAATATATCATCTTTGACAATAACAATTCAAACATATCAGTGATGACGATGGTGATTTTTCACATAATCATTATCATTGATGTTTTTGACATATTCCTAACGATAGTTTCATCGTTGACATATCTCTAACAATAGTTTCATCTTTGACATATCTACTTTTTAAATGATGATTATGAAAACATCGTTTTTAATGATGATGTCGGAAACTACCGTTAGAGATATGTCAAAAACGTCATTGTTAATGGTTTATTTTTCTAATTTTCTTATTTTAATTTAATTTAATTTTTGCTTTTTTTTGAAATATTTTTTAAAATTTTATGATTTTCTAATTTATTTTCTAATATTTATTTAATTTTCTGATTTTTTATTTTACTTATCTGATTTTTTATTTAATTTTCTGATTTTTATTTAATTTTTGTTTATTTTATTAATTATATAATTATTATTTTCGAAAAAACTGACACATCATCAGGTTTACCTGTTTTACAGGTCAACTTTTTGCTTGATGTACAAGTTAGTCAAATTGAAGGTTTATTGTGATACAATTGCCACTTTGGAAGTTTAAAGTGATAGTCGAAAAAGTTCGGTTTAAAGTGTCAGTGAAAGCTATGCGATTTTCCCCAAAATAATATGATAACTAGTGATTTTTAACACCTTATCTATAGTTTTGCAGAACGAAAATTCATTTTGATGTGAACCATATGTAACGAGCTTAGATAGATTCATCATTCACTGACCAATCTGCTCGTTGTCTCTGTACTACAATCAAAATCTCTTTACTCTAGTCGTCATCTTCCATTAGAGGCAGATATCAAGTCACATCCCAAAGGAAAGTTTTTCTGGTGAACTCACCTTTGATTCACAACACACAAAACAAAACGATTCATGCATCATCAACTTCTTTTTTTTTTAAATGTACATCCAAGAAACAAGAGTGAAAAACAGAACACAACAGTGTCTGAAAAAATCCACACGCAGCATATATGTATACATATATGTCTTAACTCTTAAACCCCAAATCTGTTACAAAATAAAAAAGTACTCATACCTCCTAAAATTTCTCTAACCAGTCATTGAAGCTTCTACTATTGATACTACGATATGGTATACCACAGAAAAAAAAACAAGCCAGACTCTTTACAAGACACACCATACCAAAGACATCACCAGTGGAACTTGCAGCTCCTTCCAACTAAGATGATACTGTCCAACGATTCCTTGGTGATCCAAAGATCGATTGCTTCTGCATAGTAAATAAAAAGTAAAGTTAACAAAACAAGAACAACACTGATTCCTAAACCTCAATCATCAATCAATACTCATCTTATAAAGATTCTTAGAATCAATTTAATTTAACTAATTTGGGGGAAATCTAAAACCCTAACTATCTGATTCCTAAACCTCAACATGTCTCAAATCATCAATCAATACTCATCTTATAAAGACTCATAGCATCAATTTAATTTAACTAAATAAATCAATTTGGGAGAAATCTAAAACCCTAAAGGACGAACCTTTAAATCATCATCACGGGGTTTAGAGAGATCAACGAAACGATGTTCAAACTCCGCGGCGGTACAATCACGAGGCGACTCGAACAACGACAAAGAAAGCTGCTTATCCGCAACACCGACATCGAAGTGAATCAACCCCGAGCTCACGGGATCCACGTGTATACCCTTAACAGCGAACCACAGGAAGAGCTCCTTCTGCGTCACACCGGATAAGTTCCCGATCCGGCCATCGGAGAGGACGCCTGAGATGTTGTAGTCGAAGTGGAACTGGTTCTCGAACTTCGCGTCGCAGGGGACGGGGAGAGCGACTGTGAAACGCCCCGTTTTGACGTCGATCGAGAAGTTGGTGACTCCCTTGGGGACGATCCCCGCGGGGAGACCACTCTCTCGGAGGTAATCGTAGAAGGAAGGGTCCGGGAGGGAGGAAGTTGAGGAGAAGAGAGCGACGATGACGAAGAAGAAGAGATCCATTTGTGTGAGGGAGAAGAAGCGAAAAGCAAATCCGTTTCTTCTAAGAAGAGACTTTCTCAGTTCTTCGTTATTTTCAGTTACCAGAATGATAACAAGCTTACGGTAAATGGGCCGAGCCCGGCCCAGCCCAAAGAAAAAGTTAGCCGACACGCGAGGGCTTTATTTTTTATTTTATATAGGAAAATTGCAATAAAACAGATTAAAGAATCCGTAACATAAAGAAAATAAATAAAACAGTGCTCTCATCTTCTTTAACCAACTCTCACTCATCAGACTAAGTAAAAAAAACTAACAGATTTTTAACAGGAGCGATGAAGAGGACACAAGAGTCTCAAGAACTAGTTTTACCAAAGGAGAGAGATTGAAATTTTAATAGCCTTTTTTTCTCCACTTCTCATGGTGCCGATTCTACGGTTGAACCACAAACAGAGGCTGTAAGAAAACAGTAACATTGATATCAGTAGAGATCTCTTTCAGATATTACAGCAGAGATTCCAAGTAACCTTGAGTTAAAGAAAGTGTTTAGTAATGATAAGAGAAATTGAGAAAACTTACAGTGTCGAGGTTAACAGGCTTGCCATCTTCTGCAACGATGTCCACTACGGTTCCCGATTGGTCAGACTGTGTAGAAGAAAGTCAAGTTTCAGAGTTGGATAAAAGCGCAAATATTCTCAGGTTTTTTCTAAGACGGTTTAATACGAAGCATAAGTATTCATCATCCCAATATAATTGACAAGTGAATAATAAAGTTTGGACATTGTAGTGGAAGTTATTTAGAGGGCAATCATATGGAGGATGTGACAAAAAGAATATTAAGGTGGCTAAGTTGAACTGACAAGTGAAGCAAGATTGAGAAGCTGGAAGTTTAAAACAATTTGGTAAAAATTGATTTGAAATAGTTAGGGTAAATACTTAATATATAGTTCAGATATATCACAAGATCTAGGAACTCACCTCTATTTCATTCATTAACTTCATGGCTTCAACGATGCATAGAACTTGCCCCTTCTGCACTTTATCTCCAACCTAAAGCAGCAAGCAAGTCATATCTCCAGACAGTGATGTGCAAAAAAATAATCTAAAACCGCCATGACGAATCTATTTAGTTGGAGGATTATCCTACTAGATTTTATGGCGTTCTCATTCTTCTGCATTCAAATGTATTAAGCACACAATAATATCTTGGGTTACCTTAGCCAAGTAAAAAGATATTAACCTCAACCGAAAATCTTAGGTCCTAACTTCAGAAAACAAATGTACTTTTTGCAAAAAAGGGCGACGTTATATACTAAGGAGCAGGTCCTCAAAGTCTATATACAGTTATGGGATACAGAGATGAGAAAATATCCAAACCTTAACAAAGGGTGGTTCACCAGGTCCAGGACTACGGTAGAATGTGCCTGTCATGGGGCTTTTAACAGTGGGAAGCGATGATTTAGCTGGAGTGGGTGGAGATGGTGGAGGCGAAGAGGCTGGTGGAGAAGGTGCTGCAGAGGCAGCAGGTGCAGAAGGAGGAGCCACTGATTGCACAAAAGATGATTGGTTTGGTTGCTGCATCATAACATATTGTGCAGGGGACTCGGGTTGTGGCAAAGCTTCCTTTTTTCGAATAACAAGTTCACAGTCAAGCTGTTTCAACTGCAACTCGACAATGTCTCTCGAATCCACGAGCCTGCAAGATGAGGGTGGAGTATTCAATCATGGCTAACAAGTTTAAACCATAGAACAGGGGAAAAACTGAACACTTACTTGACAAGAGTTGTGACTTGGGTAAGGAACTCAGAGATAGAATCTTCTGTAGCTAAATCAGTTGAAGAAGAAGAGTCTTTCGATGAGTTTTCATCCTTTCCTTGAATTTTTGTAGGAGCTGAAGCATCTGATGATGCACCACTACCAACCTTTAACACAGAAGGAGAGTCTAGAAATGAACAAAATTGTTGGAGACACATTTTCAAAGAGATGAGTAACTAAAGAGCTTACCTTGTTAGATTGGGCTTTCACCACAGGGTAGCTACTGCGACTAGGCTGCAATTCCAGATACAAAAGACAGAACAAAGTCTTTCTTCAGACAAATATGTATATAAATGAAGGTACATGTACTTTTGAACACATTTTACTTCAGACAAAAGCTGATAGAAGAGAAACATTATCTCATAATCTTTTTCTTTTTTTTGAATACGGGCGAGTTCATGGCAACCCCCAGACCCGAAACCATAACATATAATATTAGTTTTGTTCAACTGTCACACGAACATGGGACTTCTAATACAATGGTCAAGATCAACTGCTACAATAGGGTATTAAACTAGCCTACTAGAGAAACATCCCAACACACATTCCCTGAGAATTAACCACAAGCTAGCATAACACTACAGAACCATCAAGGACAAGATCAAATCAACGACGATTAGACACAAACATGAGCAAATAGAAACAGCATTGCACGAATCGGGGATGAAATGTAAAGGAATTGATAATACCTTGGAGAGGAAGCGGAGCTTAGGCTTAGCGGAGAGACGGAAGGAAACTCTGCGAGGGAGACGAGAGCGTGTGGTTGGGAGAGGTAACTGTGATGATGTTTGGGTGACGTAAGCAGCCGGAGACGTGAGGGAGAACGAAGAAGACGCCATTTTCACTTCTTCTTCTTGGTGGTGGTGCAGATCGGGTTTAGGTCACTCCAGAGAGAGAGAGATGTGTGAGATTATAACTCAGCTTCCAGATTTCTCCACGTGTCGTTCTCTGATCTGTAGTTCGTATTAACTGCTACCCCCATCTTTCTGAACTCATTTTTATCTGTTTTTTTTTTGTCGGCTATTTTTCCTTTTTTTTTGTACGTTCCAAATAATTAAATAAAAATGTATCAGAGAAACGTATTCAAGTGTAGTGCAAATTGATAAAATAAATACTTTGGAATTACAATTTGCAGTGTGAAAATAAATACTATAAGAGGCAAATACATTTGTTAACAAAGATTGCATTCAAATGATAAAATGCTAAATTATGTTAAAACGTATGAATAAATCCGAATACATTAGCCTATTAATAGATTAAAATTATAATACTAGGTGAGATTGGATTTGTTGAACAACTTAACAACTATTTGGAATATCCATTGAGAATAAAGCATATGCAACATACATGTAAGCCAAAAACTATTGACATGATGCATCTAAACTTTAAAAGTCATCAATCTTGTGTAATAGAAATACAGCATCATTGACCTCAATCAGTAATAGCCAAACAACTTCATTATGATGCATAAACATTAAGCTCATCATTCCATACCTTTCCAGTTTCCAGCATTTATATACATACATCATCTTGATCTTGTTAAGTTAAACCGATTCCGGTTAAGGGAACATCAAAGAGTTACATACATAGAACCAAACTAATCAAAAGACGATGGATGGAGAATGATCCTAATTACAGCAGGAATTATATAAATAGAGAGAGAGGGACTCAGCCTGACCTTGCTGCAACTAAGTTTTCATATTTTGCCCCGGTCATTTCCTTTACCACTGTGTTCTCCTTCATGATCTTAAAGGTTGGAACCTCTCTAATTCCTAGCTCCTTCGTCAATGGCTGCAAAAAGAGTTTTTTTTTTGTGTTAATTAAAGAAACAAATGACATAAGAATAGAAAAAAAACATTCATTTATATGAAAAGAAGAAGAGATTTCGTTGCAGTCAAGCTTAAGAAGCAGCACGTCCTGGTAGTACTTCAAAGGTCCTGAGATTGTTTTTTACTTCAAAATCATACCGGGAATAGTCAAACCGGTTTATGACGGTTATTTAAATAATCACCGGCAACTTTAAAACCATACCGTCGCCTTTGTCCTAATGAGATACATACATCCTCGTCGACTCGCCGCTCCAAAACAAGCAACGATGTTCCTTCCCCACGTGAACCTCACGCGCTTCCCTCAACTCCTTCCTTCCCGCCTCTTCTCCTCCGCCGCTGCTTCTCTCCAACAATACTCCACAAACAACCCACCGATCAAACCATGGCCAAAGAGGCTATTCCCGAAGCGTCTAGTCTCCATGATCACCCAACAACAGAACATCGACCTCGCTCTCCAGATATTCCTCTACGCCGGCAAATCGCACCCTGGCTTCACTCACAACTACGACACATACCACTCCATCCTCTTCAAACTCTCCCGAGCTCGCGCTTTCGACCCCGTGGAGTCTCTCATGTCAGAGCTTCGTAACTCACACCCTCCGATCAAATGCGGCGAGAATCTCTTCATCGACTTGCTCCGAAACTACGGCCTCGCGGGCCGGGTCGAATCTTCCGTACGGATCTTCCTCCGGATCCCTGATTACAACGTGAGACGCTCTGTGAGATCGTTGAACACGGTTTTAAACGTTTTGATACAGAACAGGAGATTCGATTTGGTTCATTCCATGTTTAAGAACAGTAAGGAGTGTTTCGACATTACGCCTAACATCTTCACTTGTAATTTGCTTGTGAAAGCTCTTTGTAAGAAGAACGATGTGGAGAGTGCTTACAAGGTGCTCGACGAAATTCCTGAGATGGGTTTGGTGCCGAATCTGGTGACTTACACGACGATCTTAGGTGGGTATGTTGCGAGAGGGGATATGGAAGCGGGGGAGAAGGTTTTGGGGGAGATGTTGGATCGTGGGTGGGATCCGGATGCGACTACTTATACGGTTCTTATGGATGGTTATTGTAAGTTAGGGAGATTCTCTGAGGCGGCTAAGGTGATGGATGAGATGGAAAGGAACGAGATTGAGGCTAATGAAGTAACGTATGGTGTTATGATTGGAGCTTTGTGTAAGGAGAAGAGAGCCGGAGAGGCGCGGAATATGTTTGATGAAATGCTTGATAGAGGTTTTATGCCGGATTCTTCTCTTTGTTGTAAAGTTATCGACGCGTTGTGTGAAGACCGGAAGGTGGATGAAGCGTGTAGCCTGTGGAGGAAGATGTTGAAGAACAACTGTATGCCTGATAATGCGCTTCTCAGCACTCTCATTCATTGGCTTTGCAGAGATGGGAGAGTTACAGAAGCGAGGAAGTTGTTCGACGAGTTTGAGAAAGGCTCGATCCCTAGTCTCATGACGTACAACACGTTGATCTCTGGGATGTGCGAGAAGGGAGAGTTGACAGAGGCTGGTCGGTTATGGGACGACATGGTTGAGAGGAAGTGTAAGCCGAATGCTTTCACGTACAACGTTTTGATAGAAGGCTTGTGCAAGAAGGGGAATGTTAAGGAAGGAGTGAGGGTTCTTGAGGAGATGCTGGAGAATGGTTGTGTTCCTAATAAGACGACGTTCTTGATATTGTTCGAGGGGTTGCAGGAGTCAGGGAAAGAAGAGGACGCGATTAAGATTGTGTCTATGGGTGTTATGAGCGGGAAAGTTGATAGAGAATGTTGGGAACTTTTCTTGAGGAAATTTGCTGGTGAACTAGACAAAGGAGTGGTGGTTCTTGAGGAGCTGTTGCATGAAAGTTCTGTCTCTTGAAGAAGCAGACTCTGATCAATAATTCAATTATCTCCTGAAGGTATTGATCTTACTCCTTGAGTTTGGTTTAATTATGATATAGACATTGGAGAGTGCTGTCCTGAAGACATATAGATGAATTGCTTTACACATAAGAGATGGAATAAAGAATGGTAAGCCAAAGGCTCTTGCGGGAGATGAAGGTCAAAAGGGAAGAAACGCTCCATGAGAATCTGGTTCAAGCTTTCTGACTGTAACCATCCATGAGAATTACTCTAAAGTCTAACTTAGTGTGTTGGTTTTTATATTGGATTTGACGATTGATCATTCCAATAATCATTGTTACATTAGACATATACGTATAACAAAAGGTGTGATCTGAGAAATTGATAAACTAATAATAAAAACCGTTGTCTAATCGTTTGAGTTGTTCATTAGAGATGGTCAGATATTTTTTACTATACTCTAAAATAGATTTAGATGTGCTTTGCTCCAATATATTTTTATAATAACAATCTGTAAATATTATTATTATTTTTTAAAATATTATTTATTTCTCTATAATTTTATTTTTTTTAGCAATTTCTATTTTAAAGGATAAAACAGAGGTAGGATGACGTACTTTTGCATCTAAATATTATTATAAAGATAAATATAAAAGTAGATTGGAGATGTTCTTATAAAAATATGTTATAGAGGATAAAAATGTATAGTAAATTATATTTTATTATTTTGGAATCTAAAAATATAAAATATTCGATTAAATAACAATATAATTTGCTAATTGTGAATATTTTTTAACTGTATCAGTTAACAACAATATTGTAACAGTAATTCAAAATTTTGCGCGAAGTACGGCTCATCCATAAATAACTTTTTAAAAAATTGGTAAAAAAACAGAAACAGAGAAGCATCAAAATGTCCGTCTTGCTAATATAGTATCCATTCTTCCTTTTCATCTTCCTGATTCACCACTCTCAGCCTTTCTCGGATCCGATCTCCGGCGAGGACTCACCTGTCTTCTCGCGCTTTTCTCAGGCGTCACCATGACTGACCCCAACGATGCTGGAATGGATGCTGTTCAGAGACGACTCATGTTTGAGGACGAGTAAGGTTTTCGATTCCTTTTCTCTTGGTTTTGGTTTATTCAGGAACCCGTATTGTAAAGTTTAATACTTTACTAATCAAAAGATCGAGAGGAAATCTTCAGAGCTACAAGAATCAGACAAAACCCTGTAGAAACCTTAAAGCTGAAACTCTGTTTAGTTTCTTTTCCACTCATTACAAAACATAATTATATGTGTTTTGAGGAAGATGTTGAGCTTTGAAAGTTGTTGCTTTTCTTATCATTGATACTGCTAATGTGTGGCTGCTTGGTGTTAGAGATGTTTTACATGACTATGGATGAATCTTTTTGCTTTGATGGTTTTAGCGAGCTTGATATGATGCTATCTAGTCTCTCCTTCGTAGCTGATGTGTGTATTTCTCATAGCGGCTTGGTCATTTATTCATTTCAATCTTCTATTTTTGTTTTCTCTGCAGATGCATTCTTGTTGATGAAAATGATCGTGTGGTGGGCCATGACACTAAATACAACTGTAAGTAAATCTAATTCTCCATTTAATATCGTTGGGAAGATTAGCTGCTTACATGTGCTTGTGGCTGATGTGTCTTGGAATAGATTGCTTTTGTAAAAGTTTTTAATTAGTTGATCCTCTAAGATAATTCTGACGCATCCATCAAATCTGCAGGTCATCTGATGGAAAAGATTGAAGCTGAGAATTTGCTTCACAGGGCTTTCAGTGTGTTCTTATTCAACTCCAAATACGAATTGCTTCTCCAGGTATTTTGCTTTTATCATCACCTTGATGCCAACTTGACTCTATGACACTTTTAGTGCTCCAACCAACTTAATGGAGTGAATATTGTATAAAACAAGACATCTTGTGTAGATAATGAAACCAGACACACTTGTACATGTAAAAAGATACTACTATAAGACAATGTATTGGATCTTAATCTAGAATCAAGGGATCTGGTAGCACATGGTTGCATTTAGTACCAATGGTTCGTTGGCTTTTGGTCTGCTAGCTTCATCTTATGTGCCATCATCGTACTGAAACTATCCTCTTCTCTTGTGGACAGCAAAGGTCAAAAACGAAGGTTACTTTTCCACTTGTGTGGACAAACACTTGTTGCAGCCATCCTCTTTACCGTGAATCTGAGCTGATTGAAGAGAACGTCCTAGGTATCTTAATACTAGTTCTTACTTTAACGAATACGTTTTGAAACTTTCATTGGCCAGGATCTATTACTTACTGATCCTCACTATTCTAACCAGGTGTAAGAAATGCTGCACAAAGAAAGCTTCTCGATGAGCTCGGTATTGTAGCTGAAGATGTACCAGTCAATGAGTTCACTCCCTTGGGACGCATGCTTTACAAGGCACCTTCTGATGGCAAATGGGGCGAGCACGAACGTAAAACAACCATTCATGTTTTGATCATTTCTCATTTTTTCAATCCTTTGGTTTTATATAAGCTAATGTGGGGTTTCCTTGCAGTTGACTATCTACTTTTCATCGTCCGGGATGTGAAGCTTCAACCAAACCCAGATGAAGTGGCTGATATCAAGTATGTGAGCAGGGAAGAGCTAAAGGAGCTGGTGAAGAAAGCAGATGCAGGTGATGAAGAAGCTGTGAAACTGTCTCCATGGTTTAGATTGGTGGTTGACAATTTCTTGATGAAGTGGTGGGATCATGTTGAGAAGGGGACTCTCATTGAAGCTGCTGACATGAAAACCATTCACAAGCTCTAAAACTTTTGGATCTTCCTCTTCTCTATTTGATTCCTGATAAAAACTGGCAACAAGATCTTTTCCTGAGATTTTTTTGTAATTTTATAATTTGATATGAAGTTAATTGTTTGCATCCAGACAAGATTTAAAACTTTTTACTTTCTTGAGTTACAGTTTACAAAAGTAAGAAACATGTTAAGACAGATAAATATAAAAGTAAGAAGACACAGAACAAAGATATAAAAGGTGGAGACACTAAAATTAAAGACCACATGATTGTCAAGTAAATCTCATGATTCTCTTTCTCTAAAGCTTCACCACTACCTTTGATCTGATCTCATACCAAAACTCCAAAGCTACCTACTTTCTTCACTGTAATAGTAAACACTGTAAAGAGTTTTGTTTCTGCATCTGAGTTTGGTCTGATCCAGGTAACAAGACTTGATCTAACTCCTATACATCAACAGATTCAAAAAGGTTGTCTTTTTCCTTGTGGGTCTGTTCGATCATATACTCAAGCCGGTTACTTTTTTTAGATTCTTGCCTTTTGTGTCTAAGTGAATCGCCAGTTACGTGTACTATACTCATAGATCAGCTCCAAAGCTGTTACTCCTCATACCATTAGTTCTCCTAAAAGATTTGTATTGATTGATTCACTCTCAAAGTCTCAAACTTTTGATCATAGCTGAGAGAAAAAAGGAAGAAGATGGCGTTTGTGACCACTGCGGAAGTCTGTGACGCGAATCAAGACCTGATTAGGAGTGGTGAGCTCAGAGCCTTGCAACCCATTTTCCAGATTTACGGCCGTAGACAGATATTCTCAGGTCCAGTTGTTACTGTCAAAGTGTTTGAAGACAATGGCTTGATCCGTCAGTTCCTCGAGGAGAAAGGTAATGGGATCATTCTGTAATAACCCAAACTTGATTTGTAACTCCACTACTTGCACATAAAGAAAGATAAGGAATTGGACATGGCTTATGATTACACAAGCACATAGTTGTTACTTTGGTTTGTGTGTAGTAGTCTATCACGTTGCAAACGGATCCTTACTTTATGATGAAGCTTTTGAACTTCTTCTTTAGCTAGAAACGAGATAGATCTTCCAGGAGGTTGATGTCTGAAAATATCAGAGTTTCTAGATAGTCCATCTACTCTTCATGTTCTTACATCTAAGACCTCTTAGTGTTATATGACACTTTTCAAATACATTCTTTGTGATCAAAGTCCTTAAGTAGAGGTGAGTTAGGTCTTAGTTGTTTCAGGACGTTTTGAGTTGTCAAGTTTTAGTAGTTTTTCTGTTATCAAATCTAACATTGTTTTAAAATGGTATGGATGATGTTATAAGGAAACGGAAGAGTTCTTGTGGTGGATGGTGGAGGTAGCCAACGATGTGCAATACTTGGAGGCAACCCTGTGGTTCAAGCTCAGAACAACGGATGGGCGGGAATCATTGTGAACGGATGTATTAGAGACGTTGATGAGATCAACGGCTGTGATATTGGAGTGAGAGCTTTGGCATCTCATCCAATAAAGGCGAGTAAGAAGGGACTTGGAGAGCAAAGAGTTCCAGTTAATATTGCAGGGACTCGGGTCTGTGATGGAGAATGGCTTTATGCTGATACTGATGGCATTCTTGTCTCTCAGGCTGAGTTATCCGTTTAATACAAAAGAGCTTGTCCACTTTCTTCTTTGCATTTGATCAGTTTCTAAGAACACATGAACTTGGTTTGTGTTTTCCCCATGTTGTTTACATGATGCTACTCCTCTTTGTCTGTTTTAGACCTGGTTATGCTACAGTTACTAGAATTGCCTGTTTATTACAGAGCTGAGAACTTACAAAAAAAACAAGAATCTGATTATTATGTATAAGTTTCATGTGTTGTAATGAAAGTTCTTCGGCGAGGCTTGCTTCTTCTTTCGCTCAATCTTCTTTCCATCACTTCTTCTTCCACTACTTCCATCTCTAATCTTTCGGTCTCGACGACGGTTCTTGAAGCAACGTAAGGGAACAAAACTGGTCTAAAACACCAAAGAAGCGTCATTAAAACAACCAAGTATAGGTACATTGAAGTCCAAACGCAGAGCGTCCATCTCCAGTTATAAGCCATTCGTTTAGTCCATGGCGGTTTCGAGTTTATAACGATCTCAGCTTCGTATAACTGAGGTAGTAACCGAGTCTGTGCACGTGGAATCAGAGTAGCTCTCACAGCTTTTGTTCTTGGCCATTTCTCTTGGTGCACTAATGCATCTATTCTCATCGTTTGTGCTTCGTTTGCGAAGCCGGCAACAAGTGGAACGCTCATCACAAATGTTCTTGCTAGTCTTATCGGTTTGCTTCTGAACCGTAACATACAAGGCTGGCTTGATCTAGCTATTGTCTCGCCTTTTAATGAGAGTAGCTCTACCTTTAACTGTTCAAGAAACACACAAGAAAATGAATCAATAAAGAAGGTTTACTTAGTAATCGTCTATGTAATATTCTTAATTACCTGAAACAACCCAAGTCTTCGGTTAAGTTCAGATTCAGGCATCCACAGAACTAAAGAGACATGAACCTTATGCCCAACAGGAACACCGTTTAACGGTCTCTTCTTCTTATCAAAACTAAAAACCGCACTTGGGTTCTCTTCAGTGTAATCGAAGAAGAGTCTTTCTCTAACAACCACAGGCTTCTCCACATACAAACTCACAATCCCAACACCGAGAACAACCGCTACGATCAACGCCAACACCATAACCATCGACACTTGACATGCACCCATTAAACCATACCATGTCCTTCTAACAACCCGAGCTGCACCGCTCTTTATCCGCGAGGGAGCACGTTTAAGGGCTCTTTCAGCTGCAGAGACTGTAGCTTTTGCGCGGTTGTATGAGCGGTAGAGGAGATAGAGAGGTGAGGTTAAGACGACGAGTGCGTTGTAGATGAGATCAGCTTGGATGTCTACAAGAACCATGAACCAGTCGGCTCGTAATGGGTCAGGGATTTTGAGGTTTATCTCTAGTTCTTCCATTGTTTTTTGGTTTACTTTTCTTAGAGGGAATTGAGAATCAAGATTCTTTACGGTTTCTGTTTTATGACATGATATAGATAAACGTCGCTATCTTGTAATATTATTAGTTTTTATGCATCTGCATGAGAATTTTGAAACGTGGTGGTTCGTGTTCTTGAGTAGTGCCACGTTGCTTCGGTGAGCTCATACTGAATGTACCAGAAGAGATGAGCACGAATGAACAAAAATAAACTAGTGTTTGATCTGGATTTTAGTTCCATTTTCAGCATTTTGATTTTAGATAATCAGTGTTAATTTCATGTTTATCAGTTTATGATAATAATTTCAGAATATATAGTTATGTTACGTTTGCTAGACTGGTATTCATATTTTTCTAGACTAAGTAGAGATGATTTTTTTTCCGGTAAATCAATATATATACTAATATCAGAATTATTTATAATAAAAACAAAATAACCAAAATTTTCTAATGAAAAATTTAACTAACTAACATATGAACTATCTTAAGTTTGTAAATAGATTTTACATTATATTACACAAATCTGTCAAAGAAATATTTCTTTTAAAATTTTGTCATAAAAATAATTTTTAATAAAATTCAAATAATTATTTTATTTTAAAAAATTTAATATTTTTCTTTTAAATTTTACTTCTAAAATTTCACTTTATAATTTTAAACTATACATATAAATTGATTAACCTGAAAAGTATAAATATATATATTTATACATTTTAATAAAATCTATTTTAATTATTTAAAAAAATATTTTATAAAAAAACTTAAAAAAAAATATTCTAAAATATTTCTTTTATATTTTATATTGTCGTTTTAGTTCACACTAAATTTACTTAAAATGTGTCAAAAAGATACAGTTGGATCGGTTATATACATTAAACTAAACTATAAAGTTCAAGTAAATTTTAGTTTAATAAATTTAACTATTAATTTGGTGAATTACTTTTGTTGGATGTTTACTTTTTTTCTTTTACAAATATTATTATTATTGTAATAATTATTTTATTTAACGACTACGAGCTTGGGAAGAAAAATCTTAATGTGCACCGTACTGCACTTTATAAAAACCTTCGACAAAAGAGGATAAATATTCTCCTAATTATTTTAATTAATTAATATTCTTTCTCCCCTTTTTAATATCGCATCGAACCTCTCGTCGCCACCAAATCCTTTCTCTCCCCCAATCAAAATTAGGGTTAGGGTTCCCATCTTTCGATCTCTCTCCTACCCGCCAATCGACGATGACAGGCAAGGCGAAGCCGAAGAAGCACACGGCGAAGGAGCTCCAGGCCAAGGCCGACGCAGCGTTGACCAACAGAGGCGGAGGAAAGGCTGGGCTCGCCGACAGGACCGGGAAGGAGAAAGGAGGTCACGCGAAGTACGAGTGTCCTCACTGCAAGATCACGGCACCGGATCTGAAGACGATGCAGATCCATCACGAGTCGAAGCATCCAAAGCTGCCTTACGAGGAGCCGAGGAATCTCCACGAGGCTTTAGCTGCTCCTGAATCGTCCAAGCCCAAACCTGGAATCAGAGGAAGCCTCAAGAAGTGATCTTTGTGATGAATTGTGTGTTTGGGTTTGTATCGAATTGAGAAAGTTGTTATCTTTAATTATGGGTATCATATGAAACTGCAATGATGCAAAATATCATATAAAGCTATTGATATCTCTTATAAAATCTTATGTTTCTAACTTATGGCTTTTTTTAGATTCTTGTGTGTTTGGTCCTTTTGGATTCTTAGCTGCAAATAGTTTTAAGACCAAACAAGAGATTGGTACTTTGGTTTGATGTCTGAAAATCATATCTGTTTCTGATCATAAATGTTAGTTAAGACCCTAATTAAGCTATCTTTTGGTGAAATCTGCGAGGATTTTAGTAAGAGTTAAAAGAGATTAGTACTTTGATTCGCTGTCTGAGAAACTTATATATACATTTTGCTTGTGTGTTCAGTGTATTTGCTTTTTTTCTTACATAGCATCTGGACTAGTTAGATGCGGTCTTGTTGTCTTTTCAATTTAAAAGAATGATTCTAATTCTCTGCACCACCAGGATGCACATTTGCTACTTTTTGAAGAATCCGAATCAAGTTGAAAATGGACCTAGTTACATACTGTCTGTGTTGCCATTTTCATTATGATTAACAAAACAAAAGCGACATTTAGTGTGTTGTTTAGTATCTTAAAATCCCCATCTGTAAATTTCTCTAACTGTACATGATAAATGAGAATCAAGTCCTCTGTTTTCTTAAGGTGTTAAAAAACTACCCAAAACTCATAAGAATCATCACCATCACTACAAATGTGAACAATCAAAATCTAAGAAGAGAGGGGAGAAAAATAACAATTCGATTCAAACTGCTTTCACCTTTTGGTGGCTTGAGGTTTTGGTGTTCTTGGACGACATGATACAGAAGCTTTCTCCTCTTGAGAGACATATAACCATTGTACTGATAAATTATGCTGTATAGACATTGCCTTAATCCTAGCACATCAAATCCTCTATGAACCTTAAATCTCTTTTGTATTCCTCAAGCATACAGGACAACCTGTCTTATGCTGCATCTAGCCATCAGAATAATTGATACATTCAGTACTTATACCTTGAAAGGGTGACATTGATTTCTAAGCTAATTAATTTGTTTAAGCTTACAAAGTTAAATAAAGAATTGAAAGATTATAGAAAACAAATGGTTAGATAAAATGTATTGTAAACATTTTCTTCCTAACATACAGTATTCAAGATATATTTACATAAAAAATGTGACGTATGTATATTAGATTTATGTGACAATTTGGGTTGTTCCAAAAAGAAAAATTGAAACATTTTTTTTCATGTTGCAAATGTGCTCAAAGATGACTTTCTTAGTGAAAAGCTTTTTGACAAGAATCAGTCTTCATCAGAAGAACCGTGGTCTTCTTCCTCTGGTTCAACCCTATGCAAAGACGACTCACCACTTTCCTCATCATCATCATCTGTATAAATACTTTGAGCTTCAGATTTTGAGCTATGAATGTGCTCAAGCCGAGTTTCATGACTCTCCTCCTCATCTTCTTCATCATCATCATCACTATGATCATCATGAGAAAGACTATTGATTCGCATGCTTGTGTTCTTAGGCGTATCATTCTGATTCCTCTCGCTGTCATACCGAAAAGAAGTGCATTCTTTGTCTGACTTACAGCTGCTTAGCCTCTCGTTATCTTCTTCTTCTTCTTCTTCCTCAGAGCTATAACTATACTTTATCTCCAAGCTCTGTGCATTTGCGTTAGTTTCATCAATAGGCATTGCTCTCTCGCTTCCAGAGTCAGAGGAACTGCTGCTAGAGCTTCGGGGTTTCTCTAACTGAGAATGCTCCTCTTCTTGACCCTTCTCAGAGTCTGAACCAGACTCATCATCTGAATCCTCCTCTTGGGTCTTCTTACTTCCTTTTGACTCTTCTTCCTTTGCTTCTTCTTCATCTTCTGAGTGTGATGAAACACTGGATGAGTCGTCGTCTCCTTCCTCTTTCTGAAGAAGAGAAAAGGGAGTGATAGAACAAGAACCATGTCTGCTCAAAGCAATGGACATACTCTTGTCCCTGAAGGATAGTATTGGCACCGCGTCTGGAATACCATCTTCTGTAGACATTGAAAGAAAGCTAAGCGCAACCATTACATCGCTTATCAAAGGACGAGCTGTTGGTTCCTCTTGTAGACACATTGATGTTATAGCCACTGCTTGGTTTATCCCTCTCTCTGAGAAGTTCTTCTTCAAGTAGAGGATCCGCCATGTCCGGATACCTTTTCGGGTCTCGAAATATCGGTTGTGCCTGCTCAAAACCCAAAACAAAACATCAAAAAGATGATTGAAAGAGGAAGGAAAAGATGTAGAGTGTTACCCAAGCAACTAGATTCTGTTCATCGTTAGGTTTAGTAGTGTCAACAGCTCTTCTACCAGTGATGAGTTCAAGCAACACAACTCCAAAGCTATAAACATCCGACTTGACAGTGAGATCCTCCCCTCGAGTGTACTCAGGAGCTGAATAGCCATAAGTGTCCATAACACATGAAGAATGAAACATGCTATCACCTGCTCCGGGTGCTAGGTTATTCAAACCATAATCACAGAGCTTAGGGTAAAACTCATCGTCCAACAAGATGTTAGCAGCTTTTAAATCTCTGTATATCACCGGTGGGTTCACTTTATCATGCAAGTAATCCAATCCTTGAGCTGCACCAAAGGCAATCTTCATCCTCGTGAGCCAATCCATCGGTTTCCGGCCTGGCTCTTGCTCTGCATATCAAGTCCAATAGTATCATCAGTCTCCAAACTAAGCCTAAAGTTGTCACAAAGTTATATTAAAATATATACCGAAAAGATGGTCAGGAAGGGAGCCTCCAGAGACATATTCAAAGACTAGAAGGCGTTGGTCTCCATCAGCGCAGTAACCTATAAGCTTGACGAGATTTGGATGTTCGAGTTTAGACAAAGACAAGACTTCAGCTTGAAACTCTTTGGTACCATGTAGTCCATGCTTGTCTAGCTGCTTTACAGCTACCAACTACACTCCACAAAAAAAGGAATAACATAAACTCTATTGATTTGTTTTTGTGTTCTAGTAAGTGTGATATTAATGGTAACAAACCTGGCCAGTAGATTGAAGGGTTCCTTTGTAAACCCTACCGGAACTACCTTCTCCAAGAAGACATTCTTGCCGGAAGTTCTTGGTGGCCGACGCTAGTTCCCGGAAATTGAATGTTTTAACCGGTGGTTGCTCTGTTTCTCTTTCCTCTATATGTTTTACCGCCGCAACTGAAAAAAAAAACAAATCCAAAGAAAATGGGTTTTTAAAGAAAGGTAACATCTTTTATAATTTTATTACAAAATGTGATGATTATTACCAGGTGGTGGTCTGAACTCGTGTTCATCGTGTACGTTAGTCTCATTCCCAGAAGGAGGATTATTACTACTCTTCTGGGAAGTGAAACAGGGGAAACAATTCATGATTATCATGTAAAATCTAAAAGCCTAAAAATTCAAATAATAAAAAAAAGGAGGGGGATTAACAATGGTGGGGTCCTTCAAGAGATTGAAGGACCCACGTTAATGTTGAAGAAATGTTTGGAGATTGTTAATGAAACGTAACAGAGGAAAGAGAGACCAAAAGGAGAGAGAGAGAAAGAGAGAGAGGAGAGAACTGAAGCCAATCAGAATGACATGAACACATTAAAGTTCTCCGATGAACCATGCGAGAAGAAGGGGAACATGCTACGTTGTTTTCTTTTTTCACAATTTCTATTTTCTGTTTTTTTTTTTTGCAACTTTTGTTTTTGATCCCTTAAAGCATGGATATCCATTCTTATTACCTTTTTCTTCATTCTAATTTTAATTCTAGTTTTAGTTAGCTATAATTTTTTTGAAAAAAAGAACTTCCAAATGCATTTGTTTATAAAAATTTTGTAAGAAAATCACAACTACTCAATAAAATACAACTCTAGGTAGGACTTCACTTCTTTTAGACTTGTTCTTATGTTTTAATTAAGGATGTGACATTTCTAGCTAATTAGGTTATTTGCTTTAAAGAGAGAAGAAGATAGAGAAATAGTTTAGGATAACAATAAAAAAGTTTTTGTTACAAAAATAGTTTTTATGGAGAAAAATGACCAAAATATATTTTATTGTAAAGTGTAAATATACATTTATACCTTAGAATTAATTAATTTAGAGTTATGAGGTGGAATTTTGGAGGTGAATTTAAAATTTTAAAAATAAAAAATAAAATTTTTAAATTAAAATTAAAAAAATATTTTGGTTATTTTTTAGGGTTATTTTAAACTAAAACTTAAAAAGATTATTTGAGAGAATTGCCCTTAAAGATATTGGTTTCAATATTGTTTTGGAAAATCATTTACAAAGTAGATGAGACATATTATTATTATACCTTAAACACTTTTGAGTATATCCATTATTGAAAAAAATTGTGTATATCCATTATTAAAACCGGTTCAAACCAAACCGAAAACATATTAAAATCATAAATCTTGTCCCAACATCAGACCAATCGGTTGTATATCCGGTTTCAAGTATTAGAATCAAGTCTTTTCTCTTTTGACACTTTGACGCACCCTAACGTTACGACACGCACGATCAAAGAGGAAAGTCCGGGACGTTTTTGGACCAATTCTACAGAAACGTGATAAATCTAATTCATAGTTTTCATGCACACGTGTTTGTGCTCGTCCATCTGAAAACAACATAGGTTCTGCAACATTCTCTCCAAAGCAAGCTTGAGTCAGGTCCATCTCTCACTAACGAAAGCCTTCTTCTTTTTCGTCTCTTTATCATAAAACTTGTACGTATCACTCTGTTTGATCTGCCCAGTTCGTTTATTCTCTCTGTGTATCGCTATATTCCTCATTTGAACAAAAAGTGAGGTTCTTTTTTGGTTTTTGCTGCTCTGTTTGGTAAACAGGATCTCAATAGATATAATCTATGATTATGTTTAAAGCTATGTGGGTCATTGTGTTTAGATTAGATTCTACTTGTCTAATAGTCACTGATGTCTGATGTGATCTAAAAAGCTAATCTTTTTTCGCTTAAACTTGCTTTGGAACCTCTGTTTTCTTGTGGAAAGATTTGAACTTTGTATCCTATTTGGTGGTTTTTGATGTATGTGCAGAACTTTGCTACTTGAGAGCATAAAGTTATCCCATACTGCTTAGAAGATTCTTTGAAAGATCAAAGATGGCTGAGATAAACAAGGATGAGGTTGACATTGTCATTGGAGCTGTTAACGCTGACCTGACACCATTCTTGAACAGCTGGAGACCTTTTTTCTCCGGATTCCATCTCATTGTTGTCAAAGATCCTGAGCTCAAGGAGGAACTCAACATCCCAGAAGGCTTTGATGTAGATGTCTACTCAAAGACTGACATGGACAAAGTTGTGGGATCATCCAATTCCACCATGTTCTTGGGATATTCTTGCAGATACTTCGGTTACCTCGTGTCCAAAAAGAAGTATGTTGTCTCTATTGATGATGACTGTGTCCCGGCTAAAGATCACAAGGGGTTATTAGTGGATGCTGTTTCTCACCACGTGAACAACCTCGAAAAGCCAGCCACGCCTTTCTTCTTCAATACTCTCTATGATCCTTACTGCGAGGGAGCTGATTTTGTGCGTGGATACCCTTTCAGTCTTAGAAGTGGTGTCCCTTGTGCTGCGTCCTGTGGACTTTGGCTTAACTTAGCTGATCTTGATGCTCCAACACAAGCTCTCAAGACAGAGCAAAGAAACACTTGCTATGTTGATGCGGTTATGACTGTCCCTCTCAAGGCTATGCTACCAGTAAGTGGGATCAACATCGCTTTTAACCGGGAGTTAATTGGTCCAGCTTTGGTGCCTGCACTGAGATTGGCTGGAGAAGGGAAAGTGAGATGGGAAACACTTGAAGATGTTTGGTGTGGGATGTGCCTGAAACATATCTCTGATCATTTGGGTTATGGTGTGAAAACTGGACTGCCTTATGTGTGGAGAAACGAGAGAGGAGATGCTGTGGAGAGTTTGAGGAAGAAATGGGAAGGAGTTGATCTGATGGAGAAATGTGTTCTCTTCTTCGAGTCTTTGAAGTTGCCAGAGACTGCTCTTAAAGTTGAAGATTGTGTAATGGAGCTTGCTAAAGCAGTCAAAGAGCAGCTAGGTTCAGATGATCCTACTTTCACCCAAGCTGCTGATGCTATGGTTAACTGGGTCCAGCTCTGGACCTCTGTTAACTCAAGCAGTTAAAGTTAAGCCAATGAATCTGTCTCACATGGTTAGGTTCCTTTTATCACTTCTAATTATAAGCATGCTTTATGAGACCTTCAATAATGTAAACGTAGACTAGTTTTGATGAATATGACAATATCTACTGTTTGTCATTCCTTCTGGTCGATTCTATGGTGTCAATCATAAATTTTGCTACTACTAGCAATTTAGCATATTCACAAAGATACAACAACCAATAGTCATTCCTGTTTCTTCTAAAAATGTGGGAGGGGGTTACAAAGAGAATACAAACAATATTTGTTAGGCGACCTCTTGGTTTTTAAGCACCTTGTTCCGTGGTTGAAGAAGATGAAGATGCTTTGGCACCACCCAAAGCATTGAACAAAGAATGAGTCTCTAAAAGTTTCTCCCTAAGCAATACATTGTAGTCATAGAGAAGTTGAAATTTCTTATTGATGTCTACTTCTGAACCTTCACTGAACTCTGCAATAGTAACAGTACCAGTCCAAGGTCTCAGATTTTAGTCAATGTGGATGAATAAGTTATAAAGAGTGGTAGAGAGTGTAAATTATACCCATTGAAGGAGGTGGAGGGATTATATCGCCATTGCTATGAGCAACTACATGGCTTTGAGATGACTGGTTGCACTCTTCTTATTTGAGGTATTAGCTCCATGAGCCAAAGAAGAAGCTAGAATCCAAAGGTCTCATTTCTAGGCTTGCAGGTTGTGGAGTTGCATTCTGGAAGACAATACACAGTTAAGAATTTTCAAGGAAACCAATATATAATAGTTAGTTACCTTCTCAATGCTTAAGCCAGGTTTCTTGGCCGACATGATAAAATGCTGCATATTGGTTCTTGATGATCCACATTCTGAAGGAGATGTTGAAGGTCTCGCTAAGCCACAGAGTGCTGACATCTTTGTCGTTTTGATGGCATCATCACCCAATATGCGGCAATCGTATGTGTATGCAACATATCTTCTCAGCTAAATAAGGAGTATTCTATGAGCAACTTTATAATAAGAAAAGAGAACGTTGCAAGAAGAAGAAGAAGAAACAGTTACTTTATCCCAGTGGTCAAGAGCTTTACGACGTTTCCGTATCCTCCTGAATACTGTATCTTCATTTCGCAGCTTCTTGATCCTGTACTCACACTATTTGAAGAGCCGAGTTACCACCATACATGATATGCTTAAAGCGAGAATAAAAACATTAAATAAAGAAGATGGAAAGGCTTGGAACCTGCACTAGTATGTAGAAAAATATACCAATACTGATGCAATACAAACCACCAAGATCAGCAAGGAAGCTAACTGTAAAATAGCAAACAGAAAAAAGACAGAAAGATACTTCAGTTATAACTAACGCTGTTCTAGCATCAGTAGTTTCCATCTCTAGTGTACTTACCAGGACCGAGTATATTTTCATGGTCGATCTCAACAATATAAGAAGACAGATAGTTGATGAACAGTGTGGTGTTGAGTATGCCATCTGTTGACCTCTCCAAAGATGCTTGAAGCTGAGCAGTTTCTCGGTAAACTGAGCCAGGGATAAACTCATGGAACAGAGGCTGGATAAGCTTAAGATCCTGGAGATGATGGTAAATCCTTGGAAACAGATTAAACTTCAATATGTTCCCTTCAGTTCCACGAAAAGTAACCGGTCTTTCATCAAGGATGCTCCCGTTTCTAAGAGTGCCACTAACAAAACTCACATGCTTCTTGTCAGGACCATTCTTAGAAGTGAAGTTAAACTGAAACCCAACAGCAGCTGCAGGGGAACCAGGAAGATCAACGAAGTGCCACGAGATGTAGATGTAGTCGTCGGTGAGACGACATTTTGTACACTTGAAGTTCACAGTTGGTCCTGAAGTAGTGTTCCTACAAGTATAGCTTCCAAGAGTGGACAGAGAAGCAACTTTCAAGTCGCTGAACCCTGGATTACCAGTGAGTACGTTACCAATACCGCGTAAGTTGGAGCAGCTCATGTCGGAAACAGCAGTGATGTTGAACTCCAGATCGTTTTCGAATGAGATTAAGTCTGGAGAACCAGTAGCTCTCACGTTGTGTACTTCAATGGTTCTCTTGGTTATGATTTGGTAAAGCAACCTGTGAAGATACTGAAAAGCAAGTAAGTATCTTTACCAGTGTTCTAAAAATCGGCCGAGTCAGGCAAATCAAGTCTGAATGAAACGACTTTTTTAAAGCGGTTTAGAGGTTCAAAAAAATTGGTTTAGACGCCCGCCTAAATCTCTATAAAATGCTAGCGATTTCTTGAAGATTGATCTTTTACATTATAAATCTTGAATCTTAGTATAGAGAAAGACTCACGCAGCGAATAATCCTATGAAGACTATCCAGCTAGCAACAGAGAATGTTCCACCTAGCTCAGTCTTGCGTTTCTTGACAACCTGTTGATCATCCTGCAAAAGATTCAAAGTGATACAAACCTCATAAGCAAAACAAAACTAATATTACATGATGTAGTTAAGGCTTGTCCCGAACCAAAGGTAGAGCAAATAAAGAAGGAGAAGTACTAACGAGCCAATGCCTAGTGGAGAAGAAGACATCAAGCCTCGTAATCCACCAACGGAGATTGAACCAGATATTACGACCGTCGCCGAGCTTGGTGAATCTGAGGAAGAAGCAAAAGAGTAACCACGAGAGAAGCATCACGAGCGTGGCTTCCAAGAACACAGCCTGAGACTGCGTGAACTTCTTGATTCTATCGAATGCGAATAGCGTCTCTGCGAAAGATATTCCCTTGTAGCTGACATCTTTGTCGGTAGAGATCGTCGACGACCGACCGAAGATCTCGCAGCTTCCTGAGCTCCGGTTTAGAAGCTGACCGATTCCACACGCGCAGCGCGTGGCGTTGTATGTGATGGAGTCTCTAGGACACGACATTGGTAGAGGTTCGAGAGTTTGGACGAAGACCGGAGAGAGAGGTGTTCTAGAGAGAGAGGAGAAGAATCAGAGGGGTAAGAAGGGAATTTCAGCTTTTGTGTTCTTTTGTCTTCTTGCTTTTTGGCTTTTTTAAATATTTTTTTTTGGTACAGCGTTAAAGAAACAGCAGACCACGAGGAAAACCAGACTGTACGTTAAGTGTCAAGAACCAACGAAATTAAAAACCGATTGGTTCGGTTTAATTCAATCGGTTATCTCATTTAAATATCCGCCAGACCAATTAAAACCGCCAAAATCAATCTCAAACCGGTTAAACGACTAATTACATACCATCAAAGAGTTCTATGATGTAGCTCATACTTTTGAGGACTTTTTTATGTTGAATGTAAAATCATTCTCCATGCTTAGAAAATTCTTCTTTCTTCTCTTCTCTGCTGAAAGTAAATGAGAAGAGAGAGCCAAAGAGTAACCATTACATTAGATTCAACTTGATGTTCCGGGAATAAAAACATCATGTGAAGCTAGCAGAGGAGTACGTACAAGTAGGTTTTGTAGCATATATACTAAGTGATGAGGCAGATTATTTGTGAGCCACAAAGATAACTTTTATAAGAAAAAAGACAGAAGTGAAGTCGTTTCAAATAGAGGATTTATTCCACCTGCACTAGGAGCTTCGTTTCTTTTTAACTTAGTCTAAACAATAAATGCTTTTTTAAAGATTTGTAATATGTTTCTTATACGGAACTGTAAAGAGAGATTAGCGTGTGGATATTGCTAATTACATTATTGAATAAATTCTACTTCTGGTAAGTTTTTAAGTGAATGATATAATTTTGGGAACTCATTCTCTAATTTTAGAACAATGATTAATTACAAGCATACAATGTTTCATTTGTACATATATATGATTTGGAATAAACTTTCAAATCATGCTAGCAATTTCGACGTAAGAAGCATAAAGAAAAAATATGGACGATGCATGAATGAAAAACAAAAGCTTTTTGGATATTAACATGACTATATTGTCAGCATATCTAAGGAAATGAAAGCATATTACATATTTTCAGTCATCAAGTGATGAATAGAACTTATTCTAAATGCATTATTATTACATTTATATGTGTTCTCCATCAATTTCACCAGTGAAGAAGCATCATCCACGTTCTCCCCTTATTTCTAATCCACCAGTTTTAATTCTTGTTCCATCAGTCAATTAAATTTCTTTGTTTTCGTCCAACACTTATATGCTCAGACGATGATGTTTGTTCTTTCTTTCTTTGTTTAAATTCTTAGAAAATACTATTTCCTCATTCTAAACCATAAAATGTTATTATCAAATCAAAATCAAAATGTAAGTATGTGATTTTCAAAACATTTTATGCCTCTGCATGAATAGTAATTAAATTAAATCAAATCTCTTATCATGAATATACCTCGTAGAAAAAAATTGTCGTCATTGATGAATGCGACCGTAAAACAAAATATGATTTATTCGACCACATATGATTTTGTCATGCCAGGACTATTTCTTTCACACACCGTAATATATACATGATTTAAGACAAAAGTAAGTTATTTATAAGAAAAAAGGATTCAAGTAGTTAGTTTTTCTCACTGATTTATCTATCTGCATGAAATGTTAAAACTATCATTGTCGATCGAATATGTGATTAATTATATATAGTTGCTATCGATCGCCAGGTGTGTAGGGCACATAAACTTAATTCAGCATTTAAGCTATTCCATGCGCTTTTGCTTAAATTTCATGCAATAGCATATGCTGCTCCCATTTATGAAAGAATATTCAAATATTATATTGAAAAGATATGATTTTGGGTTAGTATTGTTTATATATTCTAAAAAATAGTTGGTAATGCTCACATGTGGTTGTACAGTTATGCAAGTCTCTATATGTAGATTAAATGACTGTAAAGAGTTCATAAACTTCTAGCCAATCGCCATTTATAAAGTCTATATGTAAATGATTGTATAGTTATGTTCGCATTATCAATCTGCTAAAAAGTAATTAAGAACCAACAAACCAACATGTGAAAATTGGGAGAAGCGATCAATGGTAACAATGGTTACAACTTACAAGTATGCATACATATATATGGAAAGAATCATATATATATATTCTTCATTTGAAAAAACAACAGCAACGTATCTATAAATATGAACAAGTTGGTTATGTCTTACCCATTCACTATCTACAAAAGAACTTAAACAAGCTTCAGTTTTTTTCCCGTTGCTTAAGCACTTGCAGAGTTCAGAAACTAAACTTTGTATTACATATAACATTCTTTTTAGTAAAACCATGATAAGTGGGGGAGATGTTTACAAGGTCATCGAAGCAATGGTTCCACTCTATGTAGCCTTAGTCTTAGGCTATGGTTCGGTGAAATGGTGGAACATCTTCACTCGTGAACAATGCGATGCCATAAACCAGCTCGTTTACTATTTCACCCAACCGCTTTTCACCCTCGAGTTCACCGCTCATGTCGACCCATTCAACATGAATTACCGGTTCATCGCAGCCGATGTGCTCTCTAAGGTCATCATAGTTGTGGTCTTAGTGTTTTGGGCCAAATATAGCAGCAAAGGAAGCTATTGTTGGTCCATTACTAGTTTCTCTCTATGCACTCTTACTAACTCTCTTGTCGTGGGTGTGCCACTGGCAAAGGCGATGTACGGACAAGAGGCTGTTGATCTCGTGGTTCAATCCTCGGTGTTTCAGGCAATCGTGTGGCTCACACTTTTGTTGTTTGTCTTAGAGCTTAGAAGAGCTGGGTTTAGTGGTAATAGTAAGGTAGATAACATCAATATCGAAGGTGGTAGAAAGGAAACCGTGGTTGTGGGAGAGGAGAAGTCGTTCCTTGAGGTCATGTCCGTCGTGTGGTTGAAGCTTGCAACGAATCCGAATTGCTATTCTTGTATCCTTGGGATCGCATGGGCTTTTATTTCTAGCAGGTAAAGATAATCCTTAAAATATATATTAGCTTTATGAATTTTTTTGACAAAGCTTTAAGTATGTGTGATCAGGAGACACTAAGCTCAACGTCTAACATCTAACAACCGTTTAAACGGCCTGAAAACATCTAAAATTTGAAGTTAGACCACCAAAAATACTTTTCGGTCTAGCGTCTTACACTATGATAAAATGGGGATGGGACAATTGCTTTTTTGTATTCACGTTAGCCTTTCCAGGTTATAGTGTCCTTAGACATTGTAACAAGGTGACATAAACAAAAACGTACATGCGAAATAAACAATCATGTCCGGCCATAATCTAGCGAGGCGACTAAACAGGTGTTGTAAACAATGGGATTAGGGTTGTAATTATTATTATGTGTTCATTCTGTTTTAAAAGATGTATGTTTTATATTTGTCACACATATTAATAAAACATATTAATAAATGTATTATTTTTTATTATTTTTAACTAATGAAAATTCAATAAATACAACTAATGTTTAAAGGTTTACAATTTATTATTATTATTTATTAAAAATTGCAGATCAATATGTACTTTTTTGAAATAAGTTTTTTCTTCCAAAGCATGGATTATTTTGGAACGGAGATAATATATATTAAGAATAATAAGTATATATCGAAGACTTGAATCTTTTAACTATTGATGAAAATAGATGGCACTTTGAGATGCCGGGCATAATAGAGGGATCGATTCTTATAATGTCAAAAGCAGGAACAGGAACTGCCATGTTCAATATGGGTACGTTTATATATGTTTTAAATACCTATCTATGTATATATATTACGTAACCATGTTGAGCTAGTACGTAGTTGAGCTTACATATGTATACCCATACGTAGGGATATTCATGGCACTTCAAGATAAGTTGATAGTATGTGGAACAAGCTTGACTGCGATGGGGATGGTCTTGAAATTTATCGCTGGACCAGCTGCCATGGCCATTGGTTCCATCGCCGTTGGCCTCCACGGAGATGTCCTCCGCGTTGCCATCATTCAGGTCACTATCCATTTCTTGTATTTTCGTTCTTGTTTGTCTGATCAAGTTTTATTTTTCTTTTATAAACTATAGAAAGCAAAGGACAACAAAATGTTCAGTTTGATACAGTTTTTATTTTACTTTAATCTAGTTATAAATAACGTACGTTTGATATGTGTATAGAGCTTGATAGATTAAGTAACATCTCATGTGTTGATTAGCATATAACGAATCAAATTTGGAAAATTACAATACACCAAATCATTCCTTTCACCCACTAGCTATAGATAGGAGACAAACTTAATTTGTTTGAGTTTAGTGATAAATTACTGACGTAATTACAGGCTGCTTTGCCACAATCAATCACATCGTTCATTTTCGCTAAGGAATACGGATTACATGCAGATGTTCTAAGTACAGCGTAAGTCTTATAAAAAATCTGTCAATTTTATTTATAATTTCTTTGCAATATACCAGTATAATTCAGTTTTAATTATGTGATAAATGTAGGGTGATATTTGGAATGTTGGTCTCTTTACCAGTGCTAGTCGCCTACTATGCAGCTTTGGAGTTTATTCATTAATTAAATTAAAATTTCAGTTATATATACATGATATATCTCCTAATTATATGTTTTTTTTCCTTTCAAGGGGATTTTGAAGTGTATTGAAATATGGAAACCATAAATCAAAATGACTAATTATTGTTGAAAACATATCTATAGTTTAATGTATAAGGTTTATTTTCCTGGAAATATGTAATAGTAAATTAATATTTCAGATTCAGATATGAAATTTATTTCTATTTATTTTCTGCGGGCAAACAGATATGAAGTGCTCTTATATAGATGCTTTGATCAGAGTTATATAAGATCATCCGTAACGGTGAGACCCACCACGGGTCCTTCACTATTCACTTTTATTTTTTTATATTTTCAAAATTAAGAAAAAAAAACTAAAAAAAAACATCAACTAATCGCGGATCGCCACGTGTCGCAGGGACCCGCAAACAGTGTAAAGATTCCCTAAGGATCGGTCATTCGGGAGGGGATTTAAGGATCGAATCTTTAACTATTCATGGGGTCCACCGATTATTTAATTATTATTTTCTAAGGACTCCGCGCTAAGGACCCTCCATTGCGGGTGCCCTAAAGACCATTACATTTTGAAGTAAGAAAACTAGTACCAATAACACTAATAAATGGGCCTATCATAAGGCCCAATGGGCTGCATATTTGACGTAATCTGATTCGCCTCTTGTTTCGATTGGGAGAAAAAGGCCGTACAGTAAATGGACCTTAACAGAAAGAGAATGAGCCATTCGCGCTTCGAGGAGACGCTCTTGATATATATCCTCCTTACTATTAAATGAGAAGTACATTTGACACGTGGCGCTCACAGAACTCTTCTCAGCCGAAATAACGCGATTCTATTGGTTGATTTTTCAGAAATTCATTTTTGATTTATTTTTCTCATCGACATAACAAAAAAGGGAAGCCCTATAAATACTAACCTTATTTTGTTTAATGCATTGAATACTTACTAAAAAAATAAGATAGATTTAAGGAGTAGGAAATTAATTAATATTACTTGCGCAAGAATATTTATATGTTTAATGCATTGAATACTTACTAAAAAAATAAGACCGATTGAAGGAGTAGGAAAGTAATTAATATTATTTGCGCAAGAATATTTATATGTTTAATACATTGAATACTTACTAAAAAAATAAGATCGATTGAATGAGTAGGAAAGTAATTAATATTACTTGGGCAAAAATATTATATGTTTAATGCATTGAAAACTTACTAAATAAATAAGACAGATTGAAGGAGTAGAAAAGTAATTAATATTACTTGCGCAAGAATATTAATTAATACATGTATTTACTACTATCATTTACTAAAAATACGGTAAATCATATTGATTACTTGCGCAAGAATATTAATTAATACATAATTTACTACTATTTCTTACTAAAAATACGGTAAATCATATTGATTACTTGCGCAAGTTAAAATCGTATCATTTGCATTTAATTTTCTTCTAAAAAAATTAACTATCTTTACTTAAACAGTTCCATAATTTATTTTATGAATATTTGCTTGACGTCGTTACAAACCTATATGATTACTTTATATATATAGAGGTCAATGTCGCAGGATTAAATCATAACAAAGGTGAGTCTTTTTTTTTTCTTTGCGTGGCTTGTTTAGTTCTGTTTACTTGTTTCTGAAGTTTTAGACATGTGTGTTACAGGGGAATGACAGAGGAGAATGGCTTAAGAACTTGAAGTATGGAGTGTTTGGATTAGGAAACAGACAATATGAACATTTTAATAACGTTTTTAAAATGGAATTATTTTTTTGTTTCACGCTTACTCCAGTTTCCTTGGCTAATATTCGAATTGTTTTGTAAATATGTGTTGCAGGTTGCCAAAGTTGTAGATGACGTCCTTGTAGAACAATGTTTGTTTGTTTCTTTATTTCATTATTCATCTTGATGTGTTTGTATTATAGTTTTCTGACTTGATGAGTTGTTTGTACATGTGTGCAGCGTCTTGTACGTTAAGTAAATTTTATATTATTTATGTTAAGTAAATTTTATATTATTTACGTTAAGTAAATTTTATATTATTTACATTAAATTTTATATTATTTACGTTAAGTAAATTTTATATTATTTACGTTAAATAAATTTTATATATATTTAAAATTTATAATAATTTTGATCATTGTTTTGATCAAAATCCAAAGAGAACTCAAAATTGATTTATAAAGAAAGAATAACATGCACTCATAATTATAAAGAAAATAGAAAACAAAAAGAGAAAGTACAATATATGAATTGTGAGATATATAGTATCTATGTCAAATTCACTAAATAATAAGTTTGAATTTTTTTATCATATTAAAGATTAGATCAACTAAAATATTTAGAATTCTATCATAATCTTTATTTTTACTTATTTAACTAAATTAAAATAATATTATTAATTCGAATTGATGATTCTTTGTTTAAATTGAAATAATATTATTAATTTTATCAAACTGTATTTCGAATATTTATATGTTTAATTCATTGAATACTCACTAAAAAAATAATACCGATTGAAAGAGTATGAAAGTAATTAATATTACTTGCGCAAGAATATTTATATGTTCAATGCATTGAATACTTACTAAATAAATAAGACAAATTGAAGGAGTAGGAAAGTAATTAATATTACTTGCGCAAGAATATTAATTAATACACGTATTTACTACTATCATTTACTAAAAATACGGTAAATAATATTGATTACTTGCGCAAGAATATTAATTAATACGGTAAATCATATTGATTATTTGCGCAAATTAGAATCATATCATATGCATTTAATTTTCTTCCAAAAAAATTAACTATCTTTACTTAAACGGTTCCATAATTTATTTTATGAACATTTCCTTGGCGTCGTTAAAAACCTATATGATTCACTTTATATATATATAGGTCAATGTCGAAGGAATAAATCATATCATGATTTTTAGGGTTTCACGCCGTAGTTAGTCTTTTTGTTGTAAGTATGTCCGCATTTAACTTACTTAAATTTTAATAATTGTGATTTTTTTTTGTTGTAAGTATGTCCGCAAAGGGTGGCGATGGAGGAGATTATTGGGACGACAGTAACTCTTTCAACCGTATTGAAAAGATATACATTGGACTAACCGAAAATGCTATAGGGTTTGTCAAGTTTATGTATGTCCAAAACGGTCGTGTAGTCTTCGGTGATGACTATGGGAGCAAGACTCTATCTGATGTCCAAGAAGTCACTGATTCACTTCTTAATAATTTACAGCTATAGATAAGATATAGTTAACTAATTATTATCCTTCTCTTTTTTTCAGTCCACGCTAAGTGATCCTGCTGAATATCTCATATCAGTGGAGGGTGACTACGATGATAAATCCGGAGTTTATAACCATGCTTAGGTTCACTACCAGCAAAAACTACTCTAATGTTTTTGGATTCGGTACAGTACCAAGCTTCATACTCCACAAAGATGGACATAAGATCGTTGGGTTTCATGGAAAATCCAGCAACATGCTTCATCAAATTGGGGTCCATGTTCTTCCCATTCCATGACAAGAGTGCTCATTGATTTATCATAAACGTTTGGTTTTGAAAATAATAATTAGTCTAAAATTAAAATAAGAGGAAACTTCCAATCACAGATGTCTTCATTGTTTCAGTCGATCTAAAAATATTTTATTGGTAAATTTTTATGAAAAAATATGTCAATAATTTAGTATTAATACTTTAATATGATTAATTTATATAACTAATATTTCTGTAAGAGGTTTGAATTATTCATAAAGAGACAAACAACTTCAAAATTTCTAATAATTTTTAAAATGAGAACACCTTTTCATACTCTTCCTATTTAATTTATTTGTTTTAATAATGACATCCCTCTATATATTAAAGAAGAATCTCTCCTAGGATTTTGCCTTCAGTTTTTGAAGTTATTTACATTGTATGCCACTGCCTTTTCAGATTTTTTAATATTTTTGCCAACTATATTTTCGGCTAATCAGAATTCAAATCAATTCTGATTTTATGATTATTAATTTTCCATTTAACCATATGAATTAAAGAAATTGTAATAAAATTGTAATAATTTTCAGATGGATAGTGATGAGTAATAAAATTACATCTTAAACACACATATTAGGATTTTTAATGATGTTGCAATTATACATACACACAATATGTTGCACTCTGATACTGAAGATACTTTGTTTCATCGCGTCCATGTAAAATATAGATTACCAACATTTGCATGTGTCGTTGTTTTACCCCAAACACAGTGGTTTTATGATATAAAATCTGTGTCTGCCAAAACTCTCAACCACTATTAAGTCCATAACTGAATCTGTTCATGTCCGCACAGGGTGCGGACCGGCCACCTAGTATATATATATATATATATATATATATATATATCATAGTCCAGTTATCATGGGGTTTAAGGCC
Source organism: Moricandia arvensis (assembly GCA_905132765.1). Taxonomy (NCBI): domain Eukaryota; kingdom Viridiplantae; phylum Streptophyta; class Magnoliopsida; order Brassicales; family Brassicaceae; genus Moricandia; species Moricandia arvensis. The sequence continues at coordinate 68,625 of CAJHQP010003355.1, forward strand.
ACGTTGGTGCTCGCATGCTACATCTCTTGTCATTGATGATCATTGTCTCTTCTCATGTTAAAGTTTAATACTTTATTGCAGATGGGAACAATAGTTTTTGTTACAACAATAGCTTTGGTTGTCTTCACGCGCTTCTTTGTAGTTGCAACAGCCAACGCAATCACAATCTCTCTTTTGGTTTCACTTTCTCTTGCTGGTGGCTTCTTGTCTCTCTTCTTTCTTTCCTTGACGCTACTTACATCGGAGCCTTATCCGTTGCTGCATTCGTCATCTCTACTGCTACATTTTGTGTGTTCATGTACTTAAGAATGAAGAGTAGACATATGAAA